>JBBMJM010131229.1:0-12556 GCA_037832705.1 Centriscus cristatus
GTGTGTGTGTGTGTGTGTGTGTGTGTGTGTGTGTGTGTGTGTGTGTGTGTGTGTGTGTGTGTGTGTGTGTGTCTGTTGTGTGTATCTAGGGCTAGCCTGTAACTTTGAGGACGACCTGTGTGGATGGTACCAGGACAAGGAGGACAACTTTGACTGGACGATGGAGGAGGGGACAGACCACACTGTCGGCGTCGGTGCGCTCCTCAACAAAACTCCTGCGTTAAAGTGTGAATATTAGGTGAAAGTGTGATTGCTGGGTGAATGTGTGACATTACAATGGTTGTGCTGCAGGCAGAAGTCTGGTTGTGGACATGTGGCGTCCGTCTCTGCGTGGGACGTTTGGACGCCTACTGTCGCTCCCTCAGTTGCTGCTCACAGAGCACTGCCTGTCCTTCTACTACAAACTGTATGGACCCAACACAGGTGGGTGGGTGGGGGTGTGAGGAGGAAGGTGGGTGGGTGGGGGTGTGAGGAGGAGGGAGGAGGAGGAGGTGGAGGGGGGAAGAAGAGGTGGAGGCAGGAATAGGAAAAAGCTTTATTGTCATTGCACACAAGTTACAACGAAATTGGATGTAGGGGCAACTCTGCACCACCATAGGAAAAGTAAAGATGATAAATACCAGAAACAATGGCAACAAACAGTTTAAAACAGTGAGGTTAAATGGTTAAAACGGTTAACAAGTACCAGTTAGATGTAAAGTGTGGATGTGCGGATTGTCCAGGGGAAGCAGCTGGCCAGAGAAAGAAGATGAGGGAGGAGGAATAGGAGCGAGATTGATGTATTGCCCCCCCTCCAGGAGCTCTGACCCTGAAACAGGTGGACTCCCGTGGGGTGGACTCGATCCTGTGGACGTCCAGCGGCTCTCAGGGGAACATGTGGCATGAAGCTGAGTGTACAGTTTCAGCGGCGCTCACTCCGGTTCATGTGTGTGAACAGAGGTCAACGGTCATGTTGAGCATAGTCTGTCCCCTGACTCACTTTCTCCGTGGCTGAGCAGCTGATGTTGGAGGCGATCCGCTCCGGCTTTGATGGCCAGGTTGCTGTAGACGATGTGGCACTGGTGTCCCGTCCCTGTGTCCTGCCGAGGTTCTGCACCTTCGAGGGTCAAACCTGTGGGTTCAGCAGCTCGGGAGCCTCAAGGTGGATCCATCGGAACGGACAGTGGTCCTCCTCTGGACCCCCCACCGACCACACGCTGGAGACACCACAGGGTGAGGACACGTTCTCCGAGCTGTTAGGCTGCATTCCTAAATGTCCTCTGAATGAGCTCACACGTATTCCAGTTTGTGTTCATAATTTGTGTTGGATCAGTGGATGTGGAACATTCTGGACTCATGCTGTGCGGTTCCTGTCAGGTTTCTACTTTCTTGTGAACAGCGGATTGAAGTACCTGCCCTCAGGTGCTGCAGCTCTTCTCTCCTCTGCTGTTCGCAAGGGAACAACCAGGACGGAGTGTGTCAGCTTCTGGTATCACATGGGAGGAGATGGACCTGGTGAGACACATACCCCCACACACACACATGCACATTCACCAATGAGACATTGTCTGTCTGCAGGTTCTCTGACGGTCTACATGAAGCCATTGGAAGGCGACAGGGTGAAGATCTTCTCTGACCCTCTCAGTGAGGGAAATGTTTGGCGTCATGGCAACGGCAACATCAGCAGCTCTGTTGACTGGCAGGTAGAAGACGAGAGAAGAGGACGTTCAGATGCGTTCAGATGCTCAGTGTTCTGTTCTGATGTTCTTCAGCTACAGTTTGAGGTTCTGGGAGTTGGAGGAACTGACAGCCACGTCGCAATCGATGACCTTTTTCTTTCAGCTCATCCGTGCGAGCACGCAGGTTTGTTTCCATCAGCGTGTACGGTGTTTACTACACTGGCACGGCAGACTGAGTGTGTGTGTGTGTGTGTGCGTGCGTGTGCGTGTGTGTGTGTGTGTGTGTGTGTGTACGTGTGTACGTGTGTGTGTGTGTGTGTGTACGTGCGTGCGCGCAGGTTCTTTGTGCACTCTTGAGGCAGGAATGTGCACCTGGACCAACACGCGTGCCGACGATCAGCTGGACTGGGTGCTGACGAGTCGTCGAGCAGAGCGTCACTACTCGACCCCTATGGAGGACCACACGCTGGGGACAGACAGAGGTGAACCAGAGCCAGGAGAACATCAGTGCCCAGGGTCAGCGGGCTTTCACCTCCTCCTCCTTCTCCTCTCCTTACAGGCCACTTCCTCTTTCTGCCAAGCACCAACCGCTCAGCACCAAATCAAAACGCCAAGCTGGTGAGTCACCACCTTCCATCCACCAGAGGAACCTGCCTCAAGTTCTGGACGCACAAACCCTCCTCATGTAAGAAACAGGGGTCTGAAGGAGCTTCACTGTTCACATGAGTTCTTCTTCTTCCTTCATACCGTCTTCATGTCTTCCTCCCCTGTGGTCTGCAGCTGATAGCCAGTTGAAGGTGTGGACACTGTCCAAAGAGAAGCTCCACCAGCAGCTGGTGCTCAGAGACTTTGAGGGACATTGGAAACGTTTTGAAGTGGACATCACGTCCACTGAGGAGTACCAGGTGGGACATGTGTGGTGTGATCTTGTTTCAGTGTGTGCGTCCTGCTTCACGTGTGTGTGCATTGCTGAGCAGATGGTGTTTGAGGGCATCACAGGAATGTCGGGCACCGTCGCTCTGGATGACATCCAGTTCACCGTGGGGATCAACTGTGCCAACGAAGTGACGGATCTAGTGACGAGTGAGTGCTGACGTCTGTCACCTTCTGATGGCATCACCTTCACTTGTTCACCTGCTCACTTTATGAACTCATGAAGCTTCATCCCGAGACAACACCGGAGGAATTGTGGCGTCGGTCGTCGTCGTCCTGCTGCTGATTGGAACCTTGATTCTTCTCCTCATCTTCTATTTACGAAGCCAACGGGCCTCGTCTCCGTCCTCCCTGTCCTCAGCAGCCGGTTTCAGTAATGAAACGTACGAACCAGAGTTGGTGAGTTTGTGTGACTGAGTGAGCGGGTGAGTGAGTGACATCCAGCAGAGCAAACTGTGCATTTGCCTCGAACCTTCAGAACATTTAGAAGCAGATGGCAGGTTGACTTTTGTGTGTGTGCAGGTGTCAGCTGCTAACAGAGAGGGAGGAGGCGTGAACGTGTGATGTCCTTCTTCTGCCTCGAGGTGGACGTGGGAATGGAGACAATATCACAGCAGAAGAACTGTTTATGTCATCTGGCGTCTCTGAAGACACCACACACTCAATCATGTATCTCTCACTGTATTAGACGTCAGATCGCTGAGAGATAAGACGACCTGCTAAAGAACTGGAAAGAAGGATGGAAATTCATTTGTCACAGCAACACATCAACAACATCAACAATACTGCAAATATGATATTAAATCATTGTACTCTGCTTGCCATTTTGTTTGTCACAGGCTGCATGACAGACTGGGCTGGACTGGCTGTGTAGTAAGGTTACATGAATAAAAGTAACAGTTTAAAGTGTAGGCAGGGTCAACGTGCTACAGTGAATAGCTGTGACAAGAACAACTGCTGTCAGGATAAAAGATTTCCGCAAGCACTTAGTTCTGCACTGGGGGTGTATTTGTCTGTCACTGCGGGAGCTTTTCAGGACATTTACTGTTGAGTGAGTGAGTATGTTACAAACTGACCCCGGCCCCCCATCAGAGAAGGGAAAAGTTATGTGGCCCTCACAGGAAAAAGTTTGGGGACCCCTGCGTTGAAGCATTTGATTGATCAAACTGCCATCGGTGTCGTTTCCTGTAGACGAGACTTAGAGTCCGTAGCAACGGTCAGAGCATCACCCTCTGTTTGAGACTCACTGTGGAGAAACACTTGATTGTGGAGGATGCTTATGTTTCTTTTGATTATGAATTGTTATGATTTTGTTTGTGATTGGTGAAGGGAAATACAAATAACATGAGTTGTTGATTAATGCGTTCACAGGTTCCAGATGAATGTCACTGTGATGTTTGAGCTGCTGATTCATGTGTTCACAGGTCTGTGCACGTTCTTCATCCTTGATTTAAGTCTGACATGGTGTTAACGAGCTGACACGAACGTCTGAACAGGTGTGAACGTGTTAGTCAGCACCTCATCCTCTTATTTGTCCCACGGTGAACAAGTCCTCCAGGGACAGAAGCACAAACCAGTCACCTTCATGAGGTCAAACTCCACACATAAATACCTCACACAACACTGGGACACCGTGAGGTGTGTGTGTGTGCGTGTTCCTTCTCTTTCCTCATGTTCCAGGTGGAAATGACATTGTTCTCCATCAGTTCTCGACTCAACAAGACACTGCTGCAGCGCTACATGAACCTGCCGCAGCACCACCTGGTGCAGGTCACCTACATCTGGATTGGGGGCGCCGGAGAGCTACGCTGCAAAACACGCACTCTGTACGCAGAGCCTCAGAGTGTGAACGGTGTGTGTGTGTGTGTGTTCATTTTAAACTCTTTGTTTGATGTTTGTTGTATGTTCCTCTGAAACTGTGCGTGTGTCCTCAGACCTTCCTGAGTGGAACTTTGATGGTTCCAGCACATTCCAGTCTGAAGGCTCCAACAGCGACATGTTCTTAGTTCCAGTACGCATGTTCAGAGACCCGTTCACCCTTGGCCCCAACAAGCTGGTTCTTTGTGAGGTCCTGGAGCACACGCGTGAGCCTGCAGGTGACCTTTGACCCTGGGGTTGGGCTCATTTGATTCTGGAGTGTGAATAATGGAGCTTCTCTGGTTTGTTATCTCTTTTGTCCAGAAACAAACCATCGAGTCAGCTGCAACAAAGTGATGGTGGAGGTCAAAAGTCACGGTGTGTGGTTTGGGATGGAGCAGGAGTACACGCTTGTGGGAATGGACGGACGTCCCTTCTCTTTTCCCGCCAACGGGTTTCCAGCACCGCAAGGTGATGATCCGATTCTTTGTTTCAATTCCTTGCTAATTACAATGTGCTGCGAAGTGTTTGTACTGCGTGCACGTCAGTACTACTGCATGCACCTGCACTTTGTGCAGGTCAGTACTACTGCGGAGTGGGTGCTGACAACGCGTTTGGACGGGACGTGGCCGAGTGTCACTACAAAGCGTGTCTCTACGCAGGAGTCAATATCTCTGGATGCAACGCCGAGGTCCTGCCGTCACAGGTCTGTGTCGCAGTCAAACACTGATGGCAAACATTCGTTGAAATCGTCGTTGTTGTAGTAATAGATGAGAATAGAATGGAAGTGTAGTACTTTATTGATTACTAGCAAATCTAAAAGAAACAAAAATTTATTTAAAGTACTTTTAAAGTAAGTAAGGGTGTGTGTGTGTGTGTGTGTGTGTGTATATATATATATATATACAGTTATAAATTCAATTACTATGAGTACAGAGAATGTACAGCGGTAAACATATCTAAAGATTTACATTTTAACTACAGCATACTAATAGTAATACTAAAAATGGATCTGTCTTTCACGCCACATTCCTGATTCACCCTGATGGCCACAGTTCCCTGGGACAGACGGACAGTTCATGTCCACGGCCTCTGACCACCACCTTCACTCACATTCATACACATAGTACTATTTGTCATAGTAGCAGTTGTAGTAGTAGTACGTCATGTAGGTGAAGTTTTAACATCCTCTTCACCACGTCAGCTGTTTGCTCTGTGGTGACCTCTGACCCCCAGTGGGAGTTCCAGGTGGGGCCATGCGAGGGGATAGAGATGGGTGATCACCTGTGGGTGGCACGCTTCCTGCTGCACCGTGTGTGTGAGGACTTTGGTCTTGTCGCATCTTTGGACCCGAAACCCGTGGAGGGAAACTGGAACGGCTGCGGCTGTCACACCAACTTCAGCACCACGGTGATGAGAGGGGAGGATGGACTGAGGTGGGTGGGCCAGGTCAGAGGTCCGATGTCTAAGATGAACAATTTTCAGCATTCGTCGTGTCCTCTGGCAGACACATCCAATGTGCCGTTGAGAGGCTACGGCGCAGACACGCCCAGCACATCCAGGTGTATGACCCCCGCGGGGGTGGGGACAACGTCAGGCGCCTCACAGGTCGTCACGAGACGTCCAGCATCGAGAGCTTCTCCTCCGGCGTAGCCGACCGCTACGCCAGTGTACGCATCCCCCGCCATGTCCAACAGGAGGGGAGGGGCTACCTGGAGGACCGCCGCCCTGCTGCCAACTGTGACCCCTACCTTGTTACGCAGGTCATTGCCACCACCTGTCTGCTGGAGGAGCAGGAGCAGCTGGAGGAATAGGTTGAGCTGGAGGTGTGACTGCATGTTTCAACAAGGGGGGGGGGACACCGCAGTGCCCTTTTTTGTTTGCTTGTGTCTATGGTTCATGATCTGTGCATTTATTTATGACTGAAGATCTGAAGATAAAAAAATGAGTGTTAGTTGTTTGTGTCAACAGTGATGAAAACAGCAGCAAAGCATAATTTTATCAGACAGAGAAGAAAAAAGTTCTCATGGAAGAATGTCACCAGGAGATTAACGTTGGCCATGAACAAGACTTCCCAGCAGATACCGGTTCAAATACTTCAGGGGGGAAACTTCTCATGTTGGGGTTTGAGTCAAGATGAGGATTTTCTGTCCTGCTGCGTATCACTTCAGCACACTTTGCATCATGATGATTTATGTTCCTGCTGAAAATGACACTTGGAACAGCTAGAAATTAGCTGAAATAATAGATTGTTAGAGAACTAGTTAATGTTAGCGTCACAAGCTTGCTGATGTTAACATCACAAGTTAGTTAAAGTCAGCATCACAAGCAGAGGAACTTTTCCAGTGATTGACACCTTCATGTGTGTGAGATCATTCCTGTCTTCTCACTGCAGCATGAGAACTTGTCCTGACAGGTCAAACGGTGGCATTCATTCATCACTGTAATCCTGTTTCCTTTCTTCAGTGGGTGAATTCCTTCAATTTGTAAAGTCAAATCCTTCTGTCCTGTTCTGGTTACAGATGAATATGTCATTGTTTTTTCTTTTATTATTGTTCCAACTGACAGGTCCAGTGTACTGAAGACCAACAACCCTCTGGAGTGAAGGAACAAAGTGAAGCCTGGATATCAGGCGTCAGCTGGAACATCTGCTGCGCCCCGGCACCAATAAATATGAGAACTGAACCTTCCTGTTGTGGTCGGCTTGCCTGCTGCTCTGGAGGTTGTTGGATTATGAAGGCTGACATGACCTCACCTGTGTTTGATTCAAGTCATTTCTGGGGTTTTTTTGCCGATTTAAACGTAACAGCACGACCACATCATTCCAAGCTGCAGCTCCTGAGACAAGATGAGTATTCAAGCTCCTGTAGCACTGACCACAAAACTCAGCACCACATTCACCTGTTCGTGGCTCCGGGGTCAATGCCGCTACCTTTGGCGTATAGTGTCTGGGTTTGAAACCCCTTTATATCATCATGTCTTCAACAAGATACATTTCTACATCAAACTGTGGAAACTGGACAGTGCAGTGGTGCACTGACTTGGCACAGCAACATGGCCTGTGCACTAGCATGCTGGAGTCAGGATGCGTGGGAGGGGGCTCAGCCAGCCTCCATTTAGGGAGTTAGGATAGTGTAGCTAGCAAGCTTATTTAGGTTTAGCTCAATTAACAACTAGCAATAAAGTTAATTATTATTTTAGTTATCAAAAATTCCTGACTTCACCATGCTTACATTCTTTCCTGACTCCTGTTCACCTACTTCCAGTTCCCTGCCAATGTAACGTCAAACTAAAATTCCGGTAATCAACAACAGGACACTTTTTCACATTTTTATTAATCGTTAATTTGGACTAATTGTTTATATTTATTGTCACCTGAGAGTTTTATTGTGAAAGAGTTAGAAGTTCGGCTGCTTCCGGCCGTCTTGTGACGGTCACATGTCTGCGTATGCGCACGAAGCAGTCAGGTGGTATTTGGATTTCCAACTTCCTGGACCGGAAATTTAGGATGACCGTCTTTCCTATTCGTCCCCGCCAGTTCTTCGCCGGTTCTCCAGTTTGCTGTGCAGCTCGGCTCGTGCTGGTCCGGTGGAAACCGGGGCTATTCTTCACAACCTGGTACAACTAGCAGGCAGAAGCCCCGTGAGTGGTTTCCCCTTCAGTCGTGTTCAGTCGGCTTGTTATTGTTTCCGATTTGGAGGTTCTAAATTACGTTTCAACGTTCACCAGCAGAACCGGGTCACTGTCCGGACACAGTGAACGAACCTGTTGGACTATCCTGATGACTCGAGGCGTTCTCTTAGAACCAGGGCCCCCTCTCTCCCCTGTAGAGCTACGGATCCACTGTAGAAGCGTCCGATCTCTGTGCCCCGATGTACCATCTGTGGTTCCGTTCATTGGACCGGTCCTACAACGGTTCTGATTTGTGACGTGTTATTTCAGTCAGTTTCTTCAGGGTAGCGGTTGTGGATCGGGTGCCTTCAGTAGTGCTACCACTGGTTATTACCTTTATTTTCAACCACCACTGACCTCACTGGACATATGAGAATAATACCAGTGCGTTTAGGAGTGGTAATAAACAGTGGTACCACTATTTGACAGAGTGAACGTGCACAATCCAAAACTGCTACCTTGAAGACACTGACTGAAGTAACACTTCTAAATGCACTGGTATTATTCACATATACAAGGTCTGACAAGTTGTCTGATGTCTGTCTGAAAATGCGGCGGCAGTAAATTCTCTATGCGTAGCAGAAATCGACAGAACACTGGTTCCGTGGATCTTAATGGTGTACTTACCTGAGTGTAGATGACTTTGTTGGTAGTGTAGCAGAGTTAAGCTGTGGGTTCCACTTGTCGCAATACAGCCAATCATATTTTTGTATCCTTGTATCTCTGGCTCCCATTGCTCTCCTCAGCATATAAGGGCCAGTATAGGAGGATTGAGCCGGTGCTGTGCTGTCTCCACACAATCATTCAGGCAATAAACCCCAGATACAAGAGTTGAGAGTGTCCGTCCTTCTTGTAAACAACACACAGCGCAGAACACTGCGTTAGACCAACAGTTTTAATGGTCTTAAAGATTAATACAACAACATAACATTTAACATTATACAAACAGCCCCGTTACAAAACAGGTGCCGGCCAGAGACGGCTGTGCAGCCAGGATACAAGCACTGCCCAGCCATTTAGGCAACTAGCTAAAAAAGCTAACTGAGCCAAACAAAAACGACTATTTAAAACACGTGAAGTTCAAGTAACCAACAAGTAACCTACAAGCTAACACTAATGTACCTACAACTATTTGGAACATCGAGTAAACTAGCCTAAATACTATAAACACACTACTAACTGCAAACCTACAGTAACTTAGACTAACAATACCATCTGATCACTGTTACATCCACTACAACCTGTTTTATAGCCTGTTTATATTTTTACTCTCATATCATTCTTTTACATATGTCAATACTGTACATTCTGTATATTGTTATTACTAATGCTATAGCACTTCTGGTTGGATGCAATCTTCTTTTCGTTGCCTTGTACTCGGGACTTGTGCAATGACAATAAATTGAATCTAATCTAATCTAATCTAGACAAATTACTTGCTATTCTCCCTGCTCTGAAACTAACATAGTCTCTAGTCCAGGGGCGAGCATTATTTTTTCCGTGGATCCACATGAGGAACGAAATATAGTGGAGAGCCGGACCAAAAGGCTGATATTTATTTTGTAATTTTCAATGAACCTTACACGGCCGGACAGAGTCAACCAAAGGGCTGTATGTGGCATGGGGGCCGTACAATGCCCAGGCTGTCTCTAGTGTGATATTGGCTAATGGAATCTTTTTATAGTAATGGGGAGCAGGAGGGGCTTCAGGGAGAACTGTTGGTGGTGGTGACGACGTCCACCAGTTTCCACCAAATGCATTGTACAGTTAATTTAGATGTAAAGAGCAGGTTTCAACCTGTAGAGGGCACTCCAGGAGCTGTTTTTAACACAATGTACATTTTAAACTGCTTTCACTACGATGTTAAGAATAGGACTGGAATGAATCATAAAATCAACTAAACACTCAGATGAAATCGTTTTCTGCTGGAAAAAAGTGTTTTTGGGGGTTAGTTACGCTTTAATGTGTTACGTCCTCAGATGACCTTCGAGGCGTC
Source organism: Centriscus cristatus (assembly GCA_037832705.1). Classification (NCBI taxonomy): domain Eukaryota; kingdom Metazoa; phylum Chordata; class Actinopteri; order Syngnathiformes; family Centriscidae; genus Centriscus; species Centriscus cristatus. Next base: position 10,117 of record JBBMJM010131229.1, read on the forward strand.
GAGCAGTGTGACGCTGCTCTTTGACTTCTGGGCTGTTCATGGACCTGCAGGTACTCTCACTTGTTCTGGGACTGGGTCGGTCCTCTCTGGATCATGCTCACTCATGACTTTGTCTGTTTGTTGTCACCTTTACCGCATAAGCAACCTTCATCTTCATTCACACCGGTGCGTGTGCATGTGTGTGTGTGTGTGTGCACAGAAATGGTGCTGTCGGTGTGTGTGGTTCTCCTGGTCACTGTTCTCTACCAGCTGCTCAAAGTGTGGCGACTGGTTCTGAGCAGCAGCGTCACTGTTGAACGTGACAGATCCTCTGAGCAGGAGAACTGGTCCAAGACCCCACTGACAGCAGTTGGGCCGCAGGGCCATGCCCCCACCGCAGAGAGCAGGTGATTGAATGCTGACACAACTGGGTTCGGTTCAATCAAGAACACACACACACACACACACACACACACACACCCCAGTGACTGGGGGACATTGTGATTGTTGTAGTTACCAGGCAAAAGTCCTCAGCTGAGTCCCTACGTACATAAGCGATGGCCCCCCTGTTGTCTGCAGTTGGCGGCGGCACAGTGCACAGGCGATGCTGCATGTGCTGCAGGTATCGGTGGGTTACCTGCTCATGCTGTGCATCATGTCCTACAACACCTGGATCTTCCTGGGGATCGTCACCGGTTCGGTGCTGGGCTACTTCTTCTGCCTCCCTCTGCTGGGTCATGGGTGACTGGAGGTGAGAGGTCACGTGTGACAGCAGGTCAGAGGTCTGATTGGATTACTTCAGTGGGATTCACAGCACTGTGTGCATGTAGCCTGCAGCAGATTTACAGGTTACATCAGCTGACACGTCGACGAACTGACTCATCTGAACATAAATTTGTCTTCGCTTTTCTCACTGATTCTAAGTCAACAAATGTGTTGTGTGTCAGAAACAATTAAACGAAATAACTCCAAACACCACTGTGTCCATCGTGCGTGTGTTTGTCAGGTGTGAGTGTCCGTCAGGTCTGTGTCCAGAATCCAGACCCATTAAAATGAGTGGAACCGTCTGTTGGCGTTACGACCTGGAACAGCCAGGAGGGGTCGATGAAGCTCCCGGTTCTGGGGGAACAGGGGACCCCATCGAAGGTTCTGACGGTTCTGGTGTGTTGTAGTGGAGAGCAAACAAACACTTTCATTCACTCACTTCTAATGAACGACGACCTTTGACCCCACAGACCAACTTGACGTCTGTTTTTTCTGTGGGTTTACATCCTGCAACACAAATTTTGGCCCCACTTTGTTTGTGTCTCTCTCCCTCTCTCTCTCTCTCTCTCTCTCTCTCTCTCTCTCACACACACACACACACACACACACACACACACACGTGCCGTGAGACCTGCAGCTCATGTTTCAGTCAATACCAGAACTCCAGCAGGGGGCGCGTGCTGAGACTCGAGCGGCAGCTCACCGACCCCAGACCCTCCGAGAAAGTTCGACAGGCTCTAGAGCTCTAAACCCGAGACCAGGAACTTCACTGGGTGAGTGTGCGTGTGTGCGTGTGCCACCGACATTCGTGAATAAACCGCAGGACTTACATCGGCTGTTTTGAACTTTGACCGTTTTACAGGGATGTTGCTCAACCAGTGTGTGTGTGAGTGAGAGCGAGAGAACACGCAGATCAACTGACGGATCCTCTGGTGTTTTTATTCTCATGTGGGTCCGTCTGATGCTGAGGGAAACAGTTTACCTGGAACTTTAAACCTTAGCTCCAACCTGTAGTTGAAACTTGAACTTGGGACGTGGTTCGCTGCAGGTCGAGTGTTTGCAGACTCACGTTGGTTCCTGTGTAGGAGAATATTTCCGTGTGTTGGTGTGTCGGTGTGAAGACAATATGGATACATGGAGCTGAGCTGCTGTGTAATATCAGCAGCGTATGATTGTCCATGTGAGCAGATTAAAGTTTCACTTACTTTTGGAAAGTAGTCAAAGGTTCAGTCTGAAAGATGTTCAGATGTTTTCACCTCCGATGGAAAACTGAGATTCTGTATGTTTGTGTTCTATGTGATGTTTGCTGCCAGATGTACACGATGGCTGCCGCTCCCGTCGCTCTGCTGGTGTTTCTTCTCTGCACCGCCACAGCTGCAGCTCCAGACTCGTCTGGAAACGGTTTGTTTAGATGTTTAGTCCTCGGACGTCGTCACTCGCGCGCGTGCTGTGCTATGTGTCAGCTGTGAACGTGAAGCTGTGAATCTGCACATTCCAGACAATGTCCAGATGTTGAACACTCACATTAAAGTTCATGTTAACAAATGATTGCACAACAGAAGAGAAAACAGCAGGCGGAGTTCTAGAGAAGTCAGTTCCCAGGAATTCTGCTGCAACAATGCGAGTGTGTGTGTGTGTGTGTGTGTGTGTGTGTGTGTGTGTGTGTGTGTGTGTGTGTGTGTGTGTGTGTGTGTGT
>JBBMJM010131288.1:13396-24808 GCA_037832705.1 Centriscus cristatus
AGTAAAACAGACATGCTGATCACTTCATTCCTTGTTGTGTCCTGATGTTAATCAAAGCCTTTTGATCAAGGAATTTCTTCTGTCCCTTCCTCTGGTAGGTGTTTTAATCTGGTGCTGCCCTTTTTCTTTGTTAATCTCAAACCAAATGGCCTCCACGGCTCTACCTGCTTTCTACCCGCTGCCGAGTGTGTCTGAACCTGAACTATAAAGCAAGTACCTTTTCCTGCCTTTTGTTGCGTTTGTCCTGTCTGATCACACCCACACTCTATACCCACTGTAGAACTGTCGCTCTGCCCTGGGCTCTTGGTCAGTCTCCTGTACCAGACCTGCTCTGTGTCAGAAGGCTCACCGTTTTCTGGATTACTATTAAACCACCACCACCATAGCAAACACTGGGTCTGGAGAATTTTCTTCAACAGTCTTCGTTACACTATAATGTGGCAATATTGAAAGGGGCGGTTAAAGCCCTACCAAATGTGTGCATCCAGCTTGGCAACATTTTTGACTCAGGCTCAAAAAAAACATTTGTTACAGAAGCGCAAAATTATATTTATGTTGAAGAAAATTCCAAAACGCTTTCATTTTTGAGCATCGTGCCAGAGCAGATGACAGTTTCTGGGCAGCTCTGTATTTTCTTCAGACAATGTACCAACTCAAGCTGAGCCAAAGCTGACGCTGCTTGTATTGTTCGTTCGGTGGATCTGCGAGGCACGTTCAACTGGTGCCCTGGCCCCTTCTTCCCACATCCCTTCCACACTCCTTGCCCTCGGTGGACACACAGAACGGGCAGAGCTAATTAAATGTAAGCTGAATGAAAGCGTTATAGCTAGAACAATGTAAGCATAGCGTGTGGGGGTTAACGCAAGCAACAGTGCAATTGTGTGTGTGAGCTCCAGTTGAAATGCGCTGGGGTGCTCTCCTGGGTGGAAGAGGATTCAATTATAGATTATGGGGGAGTTTGTGTGTTTTGGTTGAATGCAGGGGGGGGGGGTTAAACTGATTAAGAGAGTAGAGTTGAATGGGTTATTAGCGGATAAAATGAAGAAGCTGGATAATGAAGGTGGGGTCGAGACTTGAGAATGGCTCTGAGTGGTTTGGCCATGAGTTGGTGGATGATCGGAGAAAAGGATGAGCAACAATGAGATACAGAAGGGGAAGGAGAGAAAAGAGATTAAGGAGCCATGATGGAAAAAGACAGGTGGAGGAATGGAAAATGCAAAGACAAATTTAGGTAAATGAGACTGATAATAGGAAGCAGTGGTGTGTGAACAGGATGATTGTATTTCAGAGCCCCTGTGCAAGTGTGTGTGGTGGGAGATGTGGTGGTTTTCAAGTTGTTGTTGTTGTTGTTGTTTTTTAAATAGCACTGCTCCAAATAAGACGCATCACCTTAAGAGGCACTGGTGACTTCCTCCAGGAAAAACACCTGCATGTCTTAGAGACATTATGCTAACACCGACATAAACTGACATCCCTAGCACCCACAAATACAATTTTCCTGATGGGCGACAAATAGGGTGACAGCTCGTTGATGAGCTCTGGATTCTGGAGGCTCCAGCAGAAATAAAACGCATGGAGAGTACACTTGAGACTTGGGGTGGGTTTAAAAACAAGGCTCGGGGCTGGGAGTAGAGTAGAAAAAGGGTCATCATACTAACATCGCAAAATGCCATTGGCTTTCTGAGTGTGTATGTGTATCTGTTTCTGATCATCTCAAACAGACAACTGGATGCCAGAGGGTCACATGAAATATCTGTTCTACCTGTTAGTTTCCCTTCTTACCTGCATTACATTTACACTCAGTAGTCAGGGACATTATTTTGACTGCTGGACTTATTATGTTGCCAAGGAGGTGGAGGTTATGTTTGTAATATCATTGGCCTATCCTTTTTGTCTGGTAGCAACATAATGGTCGTATTGGTCCATGTTAGAGCCTATTCAACACTGAAGGTGATTATGTATTTTCACATGACAAGAGGGACATTTGCATTGTGAGGAATTCTCCATTTTGATAATGGTGCACGTTTGACAGCGGAAAAGGTATGTGTGTGTGTGTCTCCACTCTCGCAAGTTATGGGGATACTGATAATGTAACAATTTCGAAAACACAAGATGCATTCATACGGGACAGAGATTAAGAGAAAACCGAAAATAGCCATTCTCATCTGTGAAATTGATTTGGCCTGTCAATGTGTAGTTTAACTCCTGGGACATAAATAATTCTGAAAAAGATGTCAGACGTGAGAACTACATATCGTTTTCTTATAAACAGGGTTTTATCTCCATGCTACATAAGCACATTAACACATGCCATCCTGTGAGTTTACACAGCGTCATCATTTCTACGGCTTTGACTCTGGCTTTATTAGTTGGGTGTTGATTGACGTTAAATGTGTCTGCCGATGAAACTCTGGTTCAGTCAGCAGTTTCATCCATCCATTAGGTAAACAGCGTACGTACCCAGAGGTAGTAGGTGAACTGCAGGGCAAAGATGGCGATTCCCTCGTTGTCAAAAGAGCCGGCCACAGACCGGGATATATAACCCGGGACAATGGCAATGAAGCAGGCTGCCAGCAGCCCTGCACCCTGGTTCCACAGCTCCCGTGTCAACAGGAATGTGGAGATGGCAGTAAGACCACTGAAGACCGGAGCCAGAAAGACGCACACGTCACGAATGTGGACCGTGATGTGCAGCAGGTTGAGCACATAGTGGATGAGGCCCGCAGTCACCATTAATCCTGGATAGACCTGTAACATGGCAGAGAGAGGACGGGTGAGATGAGTGCAGAGAAAGAGGGACAAAGTGTGTTGGATGTGAAGTTTAAAATATGAATATGGGTAAACCGGTGGAAATGATGGTACAATGACGAAGGAGGATGAAAGGAAGCTGTGTTTCATAATAAATATCTACCATGTCTTGCATATCAGCGCTGAGATCTGGACAAATGAGTCTGAAATATTCAGAACCTTCCTTGTAATAGTCAGTTTGATCAGGAGTCATCCACACATTCCTTTTTACAGATGGCAAAGATCGCTCATAGCAAAATTATTTTTTCATTTTTAGCTTGATGGCCAAAAAAAAAAAATATGAGTGCACACATGTACCTAAATCCACTTTCAACAAGTAGAAACTAGAAAAGCATTTTACCCTTATGACAACACAGACTACTGGCTGTTGTCATGGACGATCAGAATCGAGAATCATTCCTTCTTGCCTATAGCTCACGACAAAGAGCATCCGGCAGTCGTCCTCTGGGGAGGTGCAGGTGGGTGAGAGTAAGCAGGGAATAGAAAGACTGAGGGCAGCTGGCCTGGTCCAGACAGGAAGGCAGTCAACTGTCACATTAACTGACATTAGCTCATCTATCTTCCAAACAGTGTGACCCATCTGAGTGCTTAGGGACTTAAACTATAATACACAATTAATGAGTCTGTCACAATCATCTCTCTCGTTTTGAATAAAGAAAGAGGGCTGGATCAGGACAAGGGCGGGAGAGAATGGCGGCACCGCTGAGAAGAAGAAAACGACCCATACAGAGTCATCAACTGGAGGAGCGACGATCAAATATACTCCACCAGTGAGTAGTTTGGACATGCTTTCATTTTCAATTGAATGAGTAAGTCCATCCAATCTTTTGACTGGTTGTGTGCAGCGGCTTGATAAATATCTAAGAAAACTAAAGGGGATTAAGAGACAAAAAGGTTGTCATGAACAAGGCGGCAGGGAAAAAAGCTGTCAAAATTCAGGCCTCCGGTCTCCACTGGCATATTAAAGTGTCAAGGCATGACAACAACGTGAAAAGAAAGGGGATGAAGTTGTCTTTTTTTATGAACTGTCTTTGGTGTCCTGTGGACCATGAACTATCCAAGTATCATACCAACCGGCCACTAATGGAAGCTAAAATCCAATCTTGGTTGATTCAAAAGTTTTAACACCAGTCACCTTGACACAGTGTCTACAATCAAAGAACTGTGCACAATAAAAAAATCAATAAAATCAAGTAGTAAACAACCAGCAATTACTCTGGCTGATTTAATGAACAGGAAGTTTCAAAACTGCAGTTAAAATGCTAAACCCCTATTCATTGGACTCCAACCCCAGGACAAACAAATGTAAATGTAAGGACATTTTCCTGCAGTGCTAATAATGATTTAATAGTGTAAATATATCTTGTGCTGCATGGCTGGTGATGTTAAAAAAAATGCCTTAAGGGGAAGATTTGCATGATGAATCATAAACGATATGGTATGGAGCAGCCTTAGGCGTGGCATATTATTTATTTTCCGTCTGTTTCTTCTTTAGTGTACCACTTGTTGCGTGCATAGATGAGTTTAACTAAATGTAAACCCGCTGCTGGAGACACATTTCTCCTCAGAGATACCCTCAATGTAGCATGATTATTTGAAAATGCTTAAAAGGTTTTGGATTCCAGCACTTTTTCTCAGACTATTTGCAATATGATGCAAAAACTAAAAAAGCACTCACACACTCAATCTATGGTTCCTAATGCAGTGTGGGAGTACGGACAATGCCTGCTCATTCAAAGCCTGGTTTGGCTCAGAGAATTTTAAGAAAGTGTCACTTTCTATTGTTAATCAACTTTCTTTTTTTTTAACACGCCATTAAGCATGGAGTGTAACAGTGTGGTGAATTAAACTTGTGAAATTGTACTGCGAATCAATCACACTTTACACCGTCATAAATAAATAATGTAAAGCTGAGTGTGACTATGACTGTGCTCTGCTGTAACGTTATACAAGGGTCATTTCATTCTGCTTAATGGATTCATGTAAGAAAGCCAGTCCCTTTTTCTAGATTCTTTAGCTAATTGCAAATACAAGAGGACAGAGGAAGGATTTGTAAATGTCATAAAAATTGTTTAAAATATATACAGATTCAAATCACGAGTTTAATCTTCCTCCGTGGTACAAGGCCTAAAATCAAGCATCCATGCACTATAACCGATGCTATTACAACTCTGGCTTGTCATATACAGTTACCACCAGTGGATGCTAATTGCCTCTGACAGATGAGGGCTGATGATTGTTGCTTTGATCCCATTTTGCCTCTCTTGTTCAGTGAATGCTATATTCAGACATCAGCATTGGCAGCCTGAGCCCTTCACCATCTGCTTGGTGCTGCAACGATAACAGCATCTGATAGTGATGGAAAGCACTGACATGCTCTGTTCTTGCAACTGTGCAGAGTTCGACATGGACTTGGGGCCAATCAACGGGTACAAAAGAAAATACAGACACCAAGAGTTTTTGAGACTGAGGGCCTGGATTATTTTATCCCGATGCATAGTCCGCTGGTGTGATCAAAGTGCAACCTGGTTGGTCCATGAGGCCTACTTGAGAAAACAGAAGGCAGGTGGGGTCGATGAGAAGAGAAGAGGGAGACGACCAACCAAAGGCACTTTACAGACCTCACAGTGCACAGAACAGAGCTGGACAGATGAGGGAGGGAGAAGAAATGCTCGGAGGTGAGGCAGGGGAATGGGAGATGAATTGTGTGGAATCAGCAGGTTGTATTTCACAATGAAAAGGGTCAATGATTCATTATACAGTCATTGCAACAGAGATGCAACGGTAGCCAGGGGGGATGTGATCAGTTTAAAGCTGAGCAGCTGCACGCGGCTGCTGGATTGTGACTTAAATCCATGCAGCCTAAATGGGGTTTGTCCAGCTTTCAAGTACACTTGCACTGCCATGTCTAACCCCAGATCCAAAAATGTTCATGTGCTCATGAAAAGCATAGGGATCAGCTCCAGCACAACCGCGATCCGGCACCAGAGCAAGCAGGAGGAAATGAATGAACGAAAGAAAAGCGTTAGAGTGAACGTACTCATCTCATCTTCTCTAATGTCCTTATCAATTATGTATATGTGGCAGCTGCTGGTACCTGAATATTACTGAAAGGTAAACAGGAATTTGATATTGAAGTGTACATACTTCAGGGCCGAGTTCAACTTGTCATATGGCCCAACTAACTAATAATTAAAGGAGACAAAGACTGCATATCAGGGTTGACAAATGGATAAACGTTGTCTGTTGGGTGTTTCTCTCATTGCTGCGGACCGTCTCCTCAGTACCCCAAAAAGGAACAGACAGTTGGGAGTCGGCCATATTATACATATTTATTTTACACTATTGGGCAATGATTAAATTGCAAGTGTTGTTGTGTTGTGTCATTTAAATTGATTAGCACAACAACATCAACAAACAAATTGTATTTTAGAATTTACCAAAAATTGAATATGCAATTGTGTATAGCCTTTGACAGATCGCATCCCACTGGTTCTTTCATAGACTGCCAGATTATTTATTGCTCATCAACAGGTCAAATAGGTGATTTATATTGTTTCAATTTTAAGAATCAAAATAACATATAAGCAATGCATTGACAGAAAGAAGAGTGAGGTACTGTGGGGCACAGTGCTGTATGAGCTGCCCAGACATCTGCATGAATATACCAGTGGTCACATATCTAATGCAAAACAAAATAATCCCAACGGAAGGTCACACAGTCTGATTAAACCAACAGCAACACATCATCAGCAAAACGAAGTCATGTGCCCTGAAATGACCAGACTGGAAAGCGTCTGTGCCTCGAGCCAGGCAGTGGTGCAGACCACCACTCACTGCTCATCATTCCATAATGCTGTCATGTCCAATGTGGGTGTTACACACCTCCAGCAGAACTAGAAAGCCTCAGAATGGCTTTCTGTTAGGACTAAGAAGATGAAAGCATGCAAACATGTGCATGGGCACGCCTTAAACTTTACACACATCTAATTCCAATAGTTTAGTTTTACTTTCGAAAAGACTTCACCGTTACCTGTAACTTCAACGTCACAGTTGAATTTAAAAAAAAAGTCAACATTTGCCTCACAGAGCTCAAATACATTTACAGACTTACCGTGCCACCAACAATCCTTCCCAAGGGGTACCACGCTCTCTCATCAAACCAGTTGAGAAATTCGTAGAAGCCATTAGTTGTGAGATGGTGTGTTGATCTGTAGTTGAACCTGGAGAAATAGAAGACAAATGTTCAGCTTCAGTTAAGTCAAAATAACATAACATGCAGGATTTCATGTGTCAAAGGAGAAGTGTCTGTATATGAATAGGTTATTTAAATTCAACCTAACTTACAAAGGCAGGAAAAGCTAGAAAGTCTTTGACTTGTTAAGAAAGGATAGATAATGCCTCCAATTATGTGAGCCTTTGTGCTGGTGCCAGCACTTGGTCAGCCCTTGGATTCAAACATGGAGATGGTGTCATCAAACAAAGCATACTTCTTGTACGGATGATGGCAAGCCAGTGGTACATGAATGTACATACAATTAAACCTCCCGAAATAAGGAGACCAAAATGAAAGTGTACATAAATATTTGGGATCGTATTAAACAGGCATTCATTTATTCTATAGTTGTGCGGAGCTGAAGGCGTTGGAACAGCTGGAACACAAGCAGCACAAAGAGAGAGCAGGCGACATGGTTGAGAGAGGCTGCTGCCAATGAGAACAAACAGCGTACAGTATATTTTCAAAGGCAGAAGCCTGCTTCAATGCACAATCCACGTCCATGTGTAAGCTGCTTTAAGCATCGATGACTTATACAGAGGTAAAGCAGTTCATAAATGAGTATCTGTTGTAGATAACTCTGAGATGTATAACGCCTTCACCAACACAATGTAGGATTTCAGTGCAGTCACAACAAAAGCTTCACACGTGGGCGCTCAGATCACTGGGATGGTGCCAGCAACGCTCTTGCTGAGAGGTGGCTGAGAAGGGCTGTTTGAGGAGAGAGTCCCGCTCTGCTGCTGTTCGCTGTGGCAACGACGCTTCTAAAAGTTGAACTTCCCTCGCCAGTACATGAACACACAGGGCTGTCAACCCCCTCACACAGCATTTGTTTACATTCTTGTATAGTAGGTGTGTGTGTGTGTGTGTGTGACAGCAGAGCATATTACTTGCATATATATACACATATATAACAAGTTCCACCACGTTAAGATTTCAACTCGTTAGAGGCCTGCGATTAAAGGAGGAAATCATAAACCAATTTAAACAATGACGATTTCAACAGAAAAGAAAGAATGTTGATAATTGACTGCTGAGCTGGTTCATTTCAATGAAAATGCAGACTGTAAAGCTCCACGGGCAGGCGGGTGTGAGAGGGCTCTGCTACAGATGGACTTGTGAAACCAGTGAAGCCCCTTCTCCTTCATTGTTCTCATTCGAGCTAATCAGTCAGGCAGAAACAAAGGGCTTTGAAAGGAAGCATTTTAAAAGATAACTAAGCTGCCAAATGATACCACCCGCCCCCCCCCCCAAAAAAAAAAAAAAAAAGTCCAACACTCTCCCGGGCAGCCGAGTGGGGTGCTTTATCCTTGCCTGTGACACTTTGATGGGGTGGATAATGTAGTTTTGCGAGCCACATTAGCTATTTAATGCATAGCTGCCAATATGGTCTTAGGCAACAGAGCGTATGATGACGAGTAAGGTCACTGGAGCGTGGCCAGAAAGCAAACTTCAAACTAAACCACTGGTTCCATAACAGATTTCTGGCCTGATAACTTGGAAGATAAATCGAGACACATGCTTCAATACAATTAACTGTTCGGAAAATACCTAAGTAGACGTGACATTCAGACGTTACACGCTGTGCACTTCAGATCACCTGGGACACCCTGCAGGCATCATAATTCATTTCATCAGGGTTCGTTTCCCTGATTACCAGTCCCCCTGCTTAGGCAGGACCAGCAGCGGTGCAACTAAGTGGGCTCCACTGCTGTTTATAAGCCAGTATGGATCATTTAATCAGATATGTGTTCATTGCCTTTGCCCCCACAGGCTCACAATATGGTGAATGTGTAAATAGACATACAGGAGTTGTATTCCAACCTTGATTTAACACACACACTGTCCAAACTCTGTACAGATGATACCAACAAATGGGACTGCTTGTCGACCCTTTCTCACAGAACGTCTCGATGAATACAATGATACATATGTTGTCCATAGAGACATTTACCCCTCTACCCCTCAAAAACCAATACCTGTGGAAAGGGTGGAACTAACTGGCTCATTGGACAGTGGCCAGAGCATTAATATTGCCAAATGTCCAGCATGGCTGCCATCAAAGGATGAGTCTTGGCATGTTAACTGGGTTATTTATTATCTGAAATGTAGCTTGGATGTGTGTGTTCAATGACCCAGTGAGTAAACTGCATTTTGTTAACGAACAACCCCCGTGTTAGTTGATCTAAGGTTATTCACACAGAAGCAGTAAAATATATTGCATATATGCACAATATCAGTATGGGGATAAACATCAAACATGGTGCTAATTATTCTGCCAGGTCAACCGTTTCTGAAAATCCTAAACAGGCAAAAAATATGATCATCCCTTTTTCAGTGTGGAAACACTTGCTGACACTGCAGTGAACATTTCTCTGCAGCTAATCTTTTTAAGATAAAGAGCTCCAGGAAGGAGCGCTTTATCCATATTACTATGTCAAATTAGGCATTAACATTAAAAACAAACCCCATAAGAGTTACAACATTAAACAAACCCAAAATATACCTTCACGGCTCACTATGGATGCTTCACTGTTTCTTCCAGTTACAATTCAAATATTGACAAGTCTGGCACAGTCCATAAAGAGAAATGACTGTGGTGTGTGCCATAGTGACAAGGTACCACACGGGTTTGTGCCTACATTAGAGGACTGAGGCCAAGACGAGGTCTATGTTACAAACTACTTCTCACAACAAACAAATGAGCACTGGGACTGTACTCACATTTTCTCTGCACTGGTGGAGTGCAAAATCACTGACTTCAATACACATGACTGCTGTGTGTGTTCACTGGGATTATGTAATTGGACAAAATGGCTATGAATTTAAATACTGCCACACATTTACAGTGACAACAAGAGTTTGGGCGGTAATAAAAAAAGTAGAAATAGAACATAAGATAAATTCGCAGACTAACCACAAATGTACTTGGAGGCTTGCACTTAAGTCTATCTTATAATTCATTCACTCCTGGAGTTTGCAGCTGTGTACAATAGAAAACAAGTCTTAAAGGCAATTAGCACCTTTCAATCGCATACTAATACTGAACAGACTCTTTCAATGGCCTATTAACATGTCTTATCACTGACGTACAGACCCTTATTTTCACCTGTGTGATAACAGCTTGGTAATATCCCTTTTACTGCCGCACATTAGAATGCTCTGCAGTCATGATTTTGCAAATCAAATTTAATCAAGACTTTTTTTTCTTAGCAGAGCGGAACAAGATGCTTCAACGAGCAACAAGCTACAAGCAGACACAAAGGGACATTGTATAGTAGATAATCCAACTTTCAGATCTGTGGACAAATGTGCAAAGAGCATGTCACAAAACCATTGTGCGATGGTTCTTTGTTCGACAACACGATAGAGAGGTGGCCATATAGTATACTATTAACCTACCAGATTGGGTGGTACTGATTTAATTACAGAGGATCGCTTAAAAAAAAACAACAAAAAAAAAAATCTGCCACAGCAGTTATTGTAGAGAAGCACAATGGGCCTGAGTGAAACAGCCAGACGAGGGCTGCAACAAAAACAGCTATCCTGTATCAGAGAATATCCTCTTTTTCCTCAGATTCAGCTGTGTTACTGCTGTAATACCAGAAATATCTGCTTGCAGATGGATGACGACTGAACACTGGTGTATTTCTTGTGCCCAACATCAATTACAAATGGCTCTTGTTTATCATTCCTGATGAATTGTTGCAGTCATTAGAAAAGACACATGGCAATTTAAACGTTCACATAGGTTAAGAAATGGAGGTCGAGGAGCAAACCCAAAATACTTGATTTTGACATGTAGCCATCTGTTCCTGTATGACTCGTCTGATTGAGATGTGAGTAAGATCCTGACTGATGAATATGTTTGGCTGGCAACTGATTAATGGACTTCATTTGAAACAGATGTTTGTGTGACAGCAACTGCACACGATGTGGACGCCAGATGGGAAATTGGAGGTATAGCTCTTGTCAGCAGAGATTTAGAGTGAGCACAAAGTCACTACCTACACTGACTGGGGACACACACAGTACAAAATGATTAGCTCACTACAAAAGCAATAATCTAGGGACAAGAAAAGTTGAATTTCAGTCCCTGTAAGGGGTGTGAGGTATGAATTTTTAAAGCCCGTCTGCCCCAAAAGAACTGACAGGAAATTAATCTGAAGCACTTTTATCCAATTACATCAATGCCCTTAAATTATGGGCGAAATAATGTATGGAAAGTCACCTCATGTTGATGTGATTGCCACAGAATAGATATAAATAGATATGTTATTAACCTCCGTGAGAAATTCACACTTGAATGAATGAATGAATGAATGAAT
>JBBMJM010131335.1:0-12541 GCA_037832705.1 Centriscus cristatus
CCATCCATCCATCCATCCATCCATCTATCTAGCGATTGATCGATCGATTTTCCCATGTGTCACTCACATGCTGGTCATAGTTGGCATAAATCCCTTCAGGTCTTATAATGATTCCGTTGTGTATACATCTGTTGTAAAGTGATGCCAAAGGGGTCCACACGCAATTCCAACCTCAGATCACTGCTATGACACGACAATCGCGTGAACAGTGTTTTGCATTCTATTTTATCAATTTGTTTTTTAAATCAAGGGAGGAAAAATAGGCTAAAAAATAGTTTTAGAAATAGGTGTTTACGTTCCAGTCAGAGTTACAAATTAGGTGAAATCATTGATTTTTTTTTTTTTTCGTCCAGTCCAGTGCAGAGAGAGTTACAATATTCCAGTTCAGTTTAAATGAAAGCATGAATCATATCAGAATGCAACATTTCACTGTCAAACTAAACCGCCAATGGGATTCAGTGTTTTACGCACTCGACTCCAGTCCATCCAGGGTGGTGAGTAATTGATAAAAGTTGGTCATACATGTTTTCTGGCACCTCAGTAGACTGGGAATGCAGCTCAGGCACATTGAATTTGTGCAATCCCATTTCCTGGAGGGACGATATGGGATCAACCCCTCTGTTTTCCACAGTTCATGTTATCATTTCCTTGGTCTCTGTGCAGTGCTCGCCGTCCACTAGCTGTGACATTAAGTACCGAGCTCCGTGATAGGACTATCCTGGTCTGACAGCAAATCAATATCTTGTATTCCCATAGTACCGGCATAAAAATGTCTTTTGAGCTCAGCCTGAGAACATGAGAGGGTTCGGCATGTAAAAGAGTTGTGGTTCAACATCTGCAGACTTTTGTGTAAATAAACAACGGAGTGTTCAAAGGGCTTAGGGAGAGATTTGCTGCTGTGCAGTATTGGATTTTTTTGCTAACACCGTGGATACACTGACTCAGATATAATGAAGTTGAAGTCTCCTGTGCACATGAAGTGTGTGGTGGGGGGATCTTCAACCTTTGTTTTGTCCTCTTATACATGACTCACCTGTCCCCCTCTTATCCAGAATATCCAGAATATCTCAACTATACTGATAATTTTGTTTATGCGGCTCAGTAATCCTCATTTTCATTTTTTTAATTGACTTAAAGAGGCTTAAAAAGTTTGTAAGTATTCTCATAAATATGTACATTTCTACCATCAAATTCAGAGGAGGCCAAGATTCGATTGCTTGCTGTAGATGTGCAACTTCAACCTTTTTTTATTCATGTGTTTTTGGCATCGGCAGCGTACAAACATTCCCTGAAGTCAAATGTTCAGTGGGCCAATTAAACTGCACACGGGGACTGTTTGTTTATCAGGGCATAACCCCTGTGTGAGTCTGCAACCGGTCCAGGAGTACAATCAGTCAACTGTAAGGTGGTCTGATCAACGCTGTGTATCCTCACAGCAGGGCAATCCTCTACATGGGAGCCGTCTGTCCCACAAATAAGCTTTCAGTTACTCACAACACTTTAGAGTTAAAAACATGCAGTGCACAACATCAGTATGTTTTGTATTTACACTTCAGCCTACTACGCCTTTGTTGGCCGTGGTCTTCACTTCAGTTGACAGAAATATATTTTGGTTTTGTATCATTTAAATGTGAAATATCATTTACATCATTAAAAAAAAGAATTTGGGATTACTTAATCTGAATTTAAATCAATTAAAATGAATACGCGGTACAAAGTCTGTGGGCGGGGCTTAATAAAGATGACAACAAAGATGGCTGCTGCTGATTGAGAGTTTGAATCGTCTTTCAAGATGATTGGTCTTTCTTTCATTTCCATTCCATCGTTTCTCCATCAAATCTTCACCAAAACAAACTGCTGCTGCATGATTCACCGCTCTGAATAGTCAACACTCAAATGTGCAAATGTTGTTGGGGGTCATGTTTCTTTTTTTTTTTTCTTTTTTTTGGATGCACCCGTTGGTGTCAGACTTCTGGATTTCTAGGCTGCAACTTTCCACCAAAGTATGAGTTCTGGGCGGTTCCCTCTATGAACTATTTTTATTCTTTCCATCACTGACTGGTGAACCGCTGTATTACATAACTACATCTTGGCTTTATGTTTGTACGTGGTTGCTTTTCCATCTGGTGCTTCGATTTCATTCATTTCCCCTTTTTTTAATACAATAATCTGGCCAGCTTCTCTGCAATAATAGTTCCTACTGATTCTCTAAGTAGAGAAATGCCGCACCACTTCCCCAACCCACTCACCTAATGTTCCCTTCCTGTCAGATGAATGTACCAGGCCCACTCAAACTGACATGCAGTAATACCACGCGTAAGAAATGTTCCATATTCTGCAAGTCACCCCACTGACGTTCCTATTATCGTGTGTGATCTTTTTGTCAGCGGATGTTTTCTTTCCGAACACTCGGATGAGGCTGCGCTGTGCTTCCTTTGACATACAAACACACACGCCATCACCCCCAAGCAAACCGAATGTCTCTCAGATCATTTTTCAAAGCCTCACCACCCAACACAGGGTGTGTAATGAAATACATAGGAGGTGTCGTGAACTTGAAACATGTGACGAAAACCTCAGCTGGATGCACAGTTCAGAACAGCAATGTTTCCTAATGATTTCTAGACCACACACACTCATACACGCAGACCCTGGGTGACACCTGATGGTGAGACACCTTTGATGAGTGCAGCAGCTCAGTCCACCATGTTTGATGCTCATTAGAGGAAACAAGAAGAAAGTCACACTTTCATCTCCTATTTTTTGAGAGTTAAAGAGGCCAACACAACATTCATCCCTAATAATACTTGACTTCAATTCTAATTATTCCCATATTTTGACGTGTCGGAAATCCATCTATGCCTGTATTACTTGCTTCATGCATATCGGTGCATGCTGTAACGTCAGTTTGGTAGAATTTGCATTGACAGAATCCGCCATCAGTGACAATAAGTAAAAGGGTTCTTTACTGGAAATAATCACGGGCTGAACTGAATGTCGACTGTGGGATGACCGTTAACAGTTCACTTGGTTTTATTGTTGTCTCAAATGGGCCGACTGTATTCCAATGCAGACGTAAACATGACAATTCATCAATATTAAAACCATGAAACTAACCTCATAGAGCCTGATTAAATCAATAATCACAACAAACTGTTGTATCTATATCAAGAAAACTCAAAACAACTCAACAAACAACAAGTGGAGTTGGCACGCTCTTCCCATGTCTGTGTGGGTTCTGTCTGAGTATTCCGACTTCCTTCCCCTCCAACAACATGTTGATTGGTGACTCTAAATTGCCTGTCGGTGTGACTGTGAATGATGTTTACATGTTAGCCCTGTGATGAAGTAGCGACTCGTGAAAATCAGAGCATTACGTCCTTGACCCCTCAGTATGATGACGTGCATTAATCGCTGATAAATAACCAATAAATGAATATCCATATCCACAGGAGGCAGTTACCTCCTCCACTTTTCTTTTTTTTATTATTAGATATTGCATCAAGTGCAGGTTTGTGCAACTGAGATGACAAAAGCAGATCTCAGTCATCAACAACCTTTCTTCTCATAGTGGTGAGATTCATCCATCCATGGGTATGAACAAGAAACAAACACATTCACGTCCATGGACAAGTGTTCAACTGACTGACTGAGGATGAGCCCACTCTGCAAATGACAGCCGCAGTCAGCTGGTTTGAACTTGCCTTCACCTTCTTGTTGTTGAGGCAACAGAACTAACAATGGCACCATACAGGCATCAGCCAGTACTAGATTCTCTTGAATCTAACATGAAGGAAGAGGAGGAGATGGAGGAGAGCCTGGCTGGAGATGACTTTTGATTTATCAAACAGCGTCTTGAAATCTGAAATCTGCCACCTACTGTAAATCGCTCCCCTCAGCTACGGTCGGTGCTGGACTCAGGTGAGAGGTAAGTGCGACATCTAGTGTTGACCAGCGTTACAGCAGCGCGCGCGCGTGACAGCCTCCATGAGGACATGAATCAGCACGTGATTAATTTGGAAGGATAGTAGACAATAGCCTCTTCCTTTGCAGATTCAGAGATTCAGTTATTCACAGACATGTGCTGTGTTACATGAGCCCAGTTTCATCTCCCAAGGCTCACTGTGAAGAAACCACTCAGCAATGTGCACCGACAGCAATTAAAATATCTCCCACACGTCGTGCAAAACTATAAATCCACAGGCCAAAGTCAACAGGGAGGGTAAGAGGTTTCTGCGTTCTTGGCAGCTGAGGGCACCACTCCACTCCGTACTCAGATGGAGTGTCCTCACACCCACTGATGAGGAGGGAAACATCCGATCTGCAGAGATTGTTTTCACAGTATGCCGAAAACGAATCACAAGCAATAAATTAATTTCACGCTCCTGCTTAAGAATTAATTGCATCTTTATGGAAGTGGCGAGAAGTGATATTCCAGCAGCTCTGATAAGGACGGACACAACAGCATCTATTGAATTACGTGTCTCATCGGGGCCTTTCAATTGCACTGGGATGCACTTGATAGATACTTCATGAAATTATCTCAACTATGTTGTCGTTTTAATTGCAGGTACTTTGTCATGCAGCCAAACACGTCACAGAAGTGGATGCTTCGGTTTTGAAGATGAAAATGCAAAGCAGTGCAGCACAAGAGAGTTGAAATGTGGCACTTCTATAAAAACCTGTCATCAGCTCTGTCGCCACACGCTTCTCAGTCAGAACATGATACATTTCACACACGTTGAAAGGGACAAGTCTATAAATAATTTTCTTTAGCTACTGTACGATTCATTCGCTCCTAGGTCTTAATTCTAAGTCATCACTGCAACAGAAATATTAACACATGAACATGAAATACAACACTGTTGTGTGATAAATCTGGCCCATCATCCCTTATAGGCTCTGCCAATTTAAAATCATTTGGTGGCACTAGTAATAGTTTTACGGGTAATGTTTTCCACGTAATGTTTTACAACTAGCTAGCCAGCTAGCTAATGTTAGCAAAGCTAACTAAAACCCTTAGCTAACAATTTGTTAGCTAGCACCTACCCTAACCCTATCCCATACAACCCACAAGAACAGGTTGTTTGCAAACTGCCTGTGTGTTACCGGTGGATAATGTGAAAATAACCCAGGTAATTGGCATATTACCATTTTTTCACATTACCTGTAATAACAATAATAATAATAATAATAATAATAATAATAATAATAATAATAATAATAATAATAATGTTCATTCCTGGTTCCAGGTGATAGTTTTCTTTAGTGTCCAACGTTGGACATGAGTCTTTCCTTTCTTATCTCTATCGCTCTTATCACTACGATTTGACACATGCCAGGAAATCACTCAAGCCAACATGGGTGCTTTTGTAGGGGTCCAGGGAGAGCACAACTGTCACCCTGGCGTGATACTGACACACACACACACACACACACACACACACACACACACACACACACACACACAATTGTTTTCTGCCGGGCCTGATGCTGGGTACTTAACTGCAGTTCTGCTGCTGTTTTCTCTGATGTGTGAGACACCGTTACAGATCGGACTGTCTGTTGACGTGCCGTTGTACCAGTCCAGGCTCCAGCAGATTATGGACAATGAACAAACTGAAATAGTTGTGTTATTCTGTACTGATAGATACTGGCATACATGAAAGGAAATGTCATTTCTCATATGGTAAGTGATTGGTTTGTTACCTTTTTACACAGACTTGGTATCACAGTTAACCTTCTCCTACCCTTGCAATTCTTGCATCCATTGCAACATGTGTGTGTGTGCATACACGTCTGTGTGCAGGCATGTGTGAGACGCTGTCTGCTCCCTGCTGTCAAAGCAGGCGAGTGTTTGTGCGTCACCGAAGACCTCGTCTGTCGGGACAGGAAGCAGATGATAAATGAGGTGTA
Source organism: Centriscus cristatus (assembly GCA_037832705.1). Lineage (NCBI taxonomy): Eukaryota > Metazoa > Chordata > Actinopteri > Syngnathiformes > Centriscidae > Centriscus > Centriscus cristatus. Next base: position 5,917 of record JBBMJM010131335.1, read on the forward strand.
ACTACGTGTGCGTGTGTGTGTGTACGTGAGTGTCAGCAGCGATGGGGATTTTTAAATTGGAAATGATTGATTTTCAGCATTGGAGTTGGAGACGGTGGCGAGCGTTTTCTAGCTCCGGACGTACCGGCGTAAGGTTTAACTGTACGGATAGAAAAACAGCACAGGACTGAGATTCGCGGCGGCGGCGGCAGACGACGTCGGTCCATCAGTCGGACAGCGGGAAGTGACGGGCAAACGAAAAGCGAGAGGGCAGAGTGATCACGGGGATTTTTTTTCCCCCTGGTTTCAGTGTCTCTTGGCTCTGTCGATGATTTGAGCCTGAAGCCCGTTGTACGTCGTCTCTCTCCCTCTTTACTCCATCTGTCCCTCCCCCATCATCTCTCCTCTTTCTCTCCTTCCTCCCTCCCTCGTCTCTCTTTCTCTCTCTGTCTCTCTCTCTCTCTCTCTCTCTCTCTCCCTCCATGCCAAAGCCTGGGGGAGCCAGTGGAGATTAAATGTAGCCTCTATAAGCCAAAGCACATCATGTAGCAATGTTTCTATGGCCCTCCTCTCTCTCTCTCTCACATACACACACACTGACGCGCTCTCTCCCTTTTGGGCTCTTGTTTCCCCCTCTCTCTCTCTCTCTCTCTCTGATGGGATAATACCCATACTTTCAGACAGCAGGTAATAAGAAAGAGAACGAGACAAAGAAAGACAGAAGGAAAGATGCAAAAGAAAGAAGTGGGATTTTTTTTTTGTCTTTTGCGTGTTTACAGAGGAGAGCAGAGGATTTCTTTTCTGGTGGAAAAAGGACAACAGCAAGGTGGAAAAAAAAAAAACGACAAAAGGAGAACTACTTTCATTCCCCACCCCCTGATCCCCACCCCCCCACCCCGCCCCGCCCCCCCCCTCACTCATTCACTCACTCTCTCTCTCATCTGATATGGAGGAAAAGTGGGCCTCTGGCTGTAAGCGATTACAGCTGTGAGGCAAATTAATGGATGATATTTCTCCTCCCTTTCTCTTTTTTTATGTTTTTCCTCCTGCCGATCACCACCGACACTGGAAGGAGAAAAATCGAGGGGTGGGGTGGGCGGGGAGGTAAAAGAGAGATTGAGTGAAAGAGGTAGAGTACACACATAGGGGAGAAGCAGGGGGAGGGGTGGTGTTGGACCTCTTGTGTTTTTTTTCCTATCTTTCCCTCCTTTCCACCTCTGCATGTGATTGAAAGAGAGAAAACAATGCGAAGGAAAAGGGCAAGGATAGAAAGTGGATCAAGACAGGCGTATGGGTTTTGTTCTAGAACGTGTGTGTGTGTGTGTGTGTGCATGCCCTCACCAACCTCTCTTGGACCAGAGTTTGTGGGTATAATGTAAGTAGAGGCTCCGGTGTGAGGAAAGGCAAACGAGCGTGTCACAGATTTGTGTAGGTGATGCATAATTATGCCCCCCCCCCACACACACACACACACACACCCTCCACCCCCCCACCCCTCCCGATCCGTTCAGCCAGCAGCATACTGGTATGCTCCACTGCCACTAGCTCTGTGGCCGCAGCTTCTGTCTCTCGACGTTCCGCTTATGTGTTCTACCTCTCTCTCTCTCTCTCTCTCTCTTTCTTTCTTTCTCTCTTTCTCTCCGTCCCCGTCTTTCACTCATCGTCTTCCAGCTCTACCTAACCTTCAAGGATCACACTGTTTCGTTTTCTTCGAATCGTTAGAATCCCCGTCTCGCCCTCTCTCTCTCTCTCTCTCTCTCTCGACTCTCCTCCCCAGACTGCTCACTCCGCTTCGTGTGTGTGTGCGTGAAAGAGAGAGCGAAGGAACTAGAGATAGAGGGAGAGAGAGTGTGCACATGGTTCATTCCAGCACGCTCCTATCAACCATCCTTATGCCTCTCCTTCTCGTCTCTGCCGTGACTCTCCTTTGGTTTATTTCAGCTGACTCGAGCGGTTCGCTGGACGGACACGCGTTTCCCTCTATGACACTTTCTGGTGAAACGATTTAAAACAACAACAACGAAAAAAAACCCTCCTCCTGATGATGAATGAATCTCGTCGGTGTGCTATAACTTTAAATCTGAGCTTTCTCTTTCTCTCCCGTTTCTCTTCCCCCCGAGCAGGCAGCCAGCTCGGAGAACAACGAGCAAGGGGCATCCTGGACCGAAGGGGAGGGTGAGTCGATTCCAGCGAATACTCTTCCTCTCCACTTCCCTCCTTGCTCCCCATCTGTTTCCTAAGTCTTAGACCACCATGGTAGCATGAAGGCACGGTCGGGATTTGTTAACCGGTCTGTCTTTTCCCCTGTGCCGCCTCGAGAACCACGCTCGATGAGGCTGTGCACCGGTACGATTAAGCATGCAGCAAGGGATTTTTATTAGCGGTGTGACACATGGCAGGCGGTCAGATGAGCGTGCATGTCTGGGTTCTCTTTGACAACGTGCGATCCGAGCGTTCGGAATTGTACGCTTGACGTTTGGACGCATCCGGACTTGGCTTTTGTCTGCAACAATTACCGATCGCCAGCTCCTTTTGGATTTTTCCGAAGTTGGCGGGAGACCTTTTGGCTCACTGTACAGCAGCAGGCTCCGTACCTGATGGCAGGAGGCATTTTTCAAAGTGCTGTATTGTTCAGGCGGGGGTGGGGGAGGGGGGGTATGGGGAAGGGGAAGGGGAGAGGGAGAGAGACAGGGAGGCAGAGAGAGAGAAACCGGTGGGCTGGCCAATGTTGTGTCTGGCTGAGGCTTGCACTTGTTGTACGTTCACAACGCAAATGAATGCACTTGGATGGTCGTGAGGGCTGCGATGCTCATAATGAAATGAAATAACGTGTGTGAGTGAGCGCTGCTCCGACGAGCTGAGTCCCCATCTGACTTGTGCGAGATTTTTATTTTTTTTCTCTCCCTGCCATCCAGACAGAGATGGCAAGCAGATCTCTCCTGAGGCAGAGGACATGTAGTTCCCCACATAATAGATGTGTCTCTCTCCGTCCCTGAGACCCTAACTTGTGACGTTGTGTTTTCATGTCCACGGGTTAGGTTCTCGGGAGCTGAGAGGGATTCACGGCCAGCGCTGCATCCTGCATGTTCCTGTCTCAGACAATAACGCTCAGGAGAGAAAGGCCATGGGACAGTGAGCTAAGGCGCTCACCCTGTCACGCTGTACAGTTCCGCTCACACCCTGCTGTATGTCATGGGATTTTCTCTTATCTGTGTGCTGCAGCTTGCGCCATCCTATGATGAACTATGGATTCAGTCGTCAGACGTACTCTTTACTTGTATGTGCCCATCCAGGCCTCTGGCAGTGCATTAGCATGAATGTTGCTGATGTGGTCATATGACAAACCTAAGGCCGAATCAGCTGTGACGTGTGGACAGGAGTACGAGCTGCCGTGCTCGTAACGACAGAGGCTGACGCGTGAGGGGATGTTAATGAAACGCTGCTTTACTCGTTAATTGCTTCGAGGTCTGCTGAATGCCAGACGTCCGCCAGTCAGCGTCGTGAAACTCAGACGCAACGCTCCTGTTTGGTCAACACAGAAACCAGCGTAACGAAGCATTGAATTCTAATGCCATGCAAGCATGTCAGTCGCATCAATGTGTCTTTATGCGTTTGGCATGACGTTTTTTAAGGAAGCATAAGCATATCTAAACTCATTTGTGGTAGAACTTGGAAAACCAAAGTACTTGAAATTTTATGCGCTGAAGTTTATCAGTTCATCAATTTTGTGAATTCTACAGTGCTCATTATCATCCTTGTACAAAAGCTGCTGGAATTTGAAAGATATCCCTGCTGGTTCAACAGGTAGCTAGCTTGCGCGAGTCAATGCTAATGCGGAGAAACATTAATGGAGCTCCACGACAATTATCAGCCAGTTGTGTTTTTTCCTCAGTGTCAAAATATGGACTGAATTAGTAAGTGAATGCATTTTGCTGCCCATGAAGTGATGCTGTTTTATTAACAACCTGGCAAAACATCCAAGATGGCAGACCCTATTGCGTGCATCTTGCAGTGTAATGGTTCTTTCTCCTTTGTCCATCCAGAAGGCCTGTGTGCGTTTGTGTGTGTGTGTGTGTGTGTGTGTGTGTGTGTGTGTGTGTTTGTGTGTGTGTGTGTGTGTGCGTGTGCTTTACGACCTGAGACCGACAGAATGTAAAACTGAGACTGAGGCTGTGACAGCTTTGAACCTTTGTGTACTTGACCTCTGTGAACTTGCAATGTGAAAGATCACTTGCTCAGGCTAACACAAGTTCAAAGGTGACACAGAGGCCACATTCGTGGAGCAGGTCTGAAAATAACCCGCAGTGTTGTTTTGCTTTGATAGTCTCAAGCGTGGCACATGTTTTTACATCTTCATCCATCGGTTGGACTCTGGTGTCTGCTCACTGTGGCACTGATATGAGCCACAGCTGAGTTCGTTGTAGTAGCACAGCAGCGCTCGCGTTTGTGGACGGCTCGTGCCCAAAAGTGCTACTTTCGCATCACCCGTACATTTCTAAATGAGACGTCTGCTCTTTGAATGCCCTTTAATTATCAAGAGGTTGTTGCTTTCCTCCCAAACCATTCGCAGCATTTTATTGTCTATCTCCCTGAAAGCATGACTCATCGATATTCCTTCAACTCAGGTCCATTGCACCATCTCCAATATTTAGGTCAAATGGGGTGTAGTGAAAATATTAATGCCAGCCCCTCTAACTGTGAGTGCTTCCTGCTTGAAAACTGATACAAACTCTACAGCGAGTAGATTATGAGTAGAAATTGTCAGCGAGGAGCTGAGCCAGTCGTTGTCGATGAAATAACTGAACAACGTTGACGGCTGGCGCCTCGGATCAATGTGGACCTGAATCTTAATTTACACCGATCGATAAATACCTTCACCTCACATCTCCAGGACGTCAGATTGCTTTTCAGTTGGGCCTTCAAAAGCAGATCTACCACTGCCCCTCCTTCCCGAACAGCTGGACACGATGTGCTCATGTGCTCACACTTCATTGTGCCTCAGCATATCATCTATGATCGTGTGGATTCCCAGAGGTTCCTGTTGTGTTGTTAATTAACTAATATGGATTTTAACTTGAACCCCCTCTGCGCTGCTAATCTGCTTCTTTCGCGATTCTCTTATGTAATGCTCCTGTAAGCCCCCATCTCTCCTTTTCCCACCATCACCCTGCATCCAAACCTTTTTTTTTTTTTATTTTTATTTGTCCAGCTCAGTGAACAAACACTAACCTGGAGCGAGTGTCTAGTCGGTAAGGAGCACGGCAGGGCTTCAGGCTCGCTTCGCCATTGTTCCACACACTGTCTGTACACTCTGTCCCCATGGCAGAGACAGACAGACAGAACCACTGGTGGGTATATACCCGCGACATTAATCTGCATTATCTCTCCAACACAATCCTTTTTTTGTGTCATCTATGCTTCGTATGGATGGAAATAATTTGCACCGGTGCGACCTGTGAGCTCACGTTATGCTACTTCGAGTGATTTCATGTACGCGGTGAGAAAAGAATTAGCAGCCTACAGCTATCAGGGAACAGTTTCTGTTACGTCACAGGTCTGGGTTTCATTTTTAATGAGTCTAGCATCATGCATAGCATTCAGGCTCTGTAGCTGTACAAACATTCACACGGCAGCTGTTGACTGATGTAATCCACCTTTGTTAAGGGGGACAGGTATGGGTAGGTGTGGCAAACACTCAGTGACATGTTAAATCTGGTTAGGACAGAGTTCACTTCATGCCAGGCCAGGTGTATTATGGGAAAATGCTTGGACAGGAATGGGCTGCTGCAGGGATACAACCCCCCAAGAGGCTGTTTGGTGAAATCACCCACTTTGGATCCCCCTTTAAATTGTGCTCACAATGAGTGAGAAAGGCGTCAAGCGAAGTGGCAGCCCGCTGACAGTAAGTCTGGCGAGTCTGCGCGTCGGCAAGTTTCGCGTTCGCAGACATCCTTTTTTTTTTTTTTTTTTTTTTCTTTCTGCCACTCCCTTGCAGACAAAGCCTTGTCTCGGCCACGGGCAGGAGAAGCACACTCATCAATAACTAGAATGTGTGTCTGCGCTCCCTCCGCCGTGTGTTCTTGACGTCGCTGTCCTTCCCTCTTTGTGCCTGTGTTAAGCACTTCTTAATGCCAAGGGGTTTACTACCCTTTTGCAGTCGGGTGGTGCAACAAGATGGCGTCACAGCTCCACGTGGACCTGCCTCCATTGGCCGATGTCTGCTGCGAATGGTACTGACGAGTTTCCAGGGTGATTTTTTTTTTTCGGAATTGCTACACCTGCACCTGGAATTATTGCACCTGGTGCCTGCTTACTCACTTCATATTTTGGATAATCGAAGCGCAGTATTGATGCTTGGACAGATCCTCTGCTTTTGCTCTGTTCCTTCGCATCACTTTTGAAACTGCCAAACTGCTGGATGTACAAGTTGAATGTGACCAAAGTGTGTGTGTGCGTGTGTGTCCTCTGTCTCAGTTAAAAGGTGCTTGGATGCAGCCACATCCCACCAGGAGATTCGCCAGACTGCACACTTTGACCTCATCGATCTGGGACAGTCTCATGTCACCCGACAGTCACACACACACACACACACACACACACACACACACACACACACACACACACACACACACACACACACACACAC
>JBBMJM010131344.1:0-12541 GCA_037832705.1 Centriscus cristatus
CTCAATTACTCCCCCCTGGTGGACTATCTGTACATTGCATATACCTAATTGTGTACTGTACATCAGGTTTTTCAGGGAAAAAATGTCACATTGCTCATGTGGAGGGCTCAAAAACTCATGAATCATATATGATACGTTTGGCGTTATAGGGTTTAAATCTAATACCACACAACAAAATCCTGCACAGCGTTCATTTTAACAAGTGACTCCTAACAGCAGGTTTTAATATTATGCCTTTTTTTCTCGTAAATAATGACTTTTTAAAAATCGTAAATAGTGACTTTAATCTCGTAACTAATGACCAAATGAGTTAACCGACAGCTAATTTTAATATACAAATTACGTAGCTCAAGATGGCGGTTTATGTCATGACAGTGGATAAGAATATAGTCGCGGTGATAAACCGCGTTTGTCGTCGCTACCGTGGCCAAGAGCCTTCTCTCGTTAATGCTGAATTGCATTAGAATTGTCCCTTTTCTTAGTGTCACTATAACTACTGATGTGACTTGGCGCTGCTGTACAAATAAAATCTGATTTACATGGTCACGTTTAATCCAGCCCCTCGTTTTACTACAGTCAAGTGATAAGACGAAACCGCTACCGTATCCGGTCTAGACTTTCGAGGTAAAATACATAATTTCCCGTTCGTCGTCATGAACAATGGCGTTGATCAGTGTGAACAGAAAATGCTTCTTTGGCAATTACTGAATTACAGATTTTGTTGCATTGCACTTTGAATTTTACACCTCAACTCAAATTTCATTGTAGAAATACAGTAACAATAAAGGCGATTCTGATTCTTAACATTCGATCAAGCATGCGATCCAATAAGAAATGTATCCCGAACAACCTTGGAGGTTCACCAACCAATGTAAAGACCTGAAATGAAATCCAATCCTGGAGATTTCCAAATTGTTTTCGAACTTTTGGCGTCCCATTGTCTGTATTTTCCGGTGTTGTGTGCGTTATGAATCAGTTAACTTGACGCATCTCACTGTCCCGAGGGGTGTGTTCAGAGATTTAAATCCCCCGCACATGCGCACTAGCCGCTCCGTGCTGTTGGGTGCGCCATATTGGCTGGTTCACTGGGGAGTGGAGTTGGGTAAGCTGTTTGAAAAAAAAAATACACCAGTTTCTGAACATGAAGCCTTTCGAGAAAAACAAGTAAGCCAGTGCGGTAGGATTTGTTTGTTAACTTGTTTGCACAGTGTAATATTCGGTCATTTGCTCGCCGTTTTCCCGTGAAGAGGTTGTCGGTTAACTCGAATCCGATGAATCCCAGGACTGCTTGGATTCAGCCCGAGCAGCAGGGACCTGCCAATTCCTTATGGATGCACATTTGGGAAACCTCTCAGGGATTTGGAACGAATTCAGGCATCGACAACCACCTCCAATATCAGCGCAACTTTTCGACGCAAAATTCGAGCTCCACGGACTCAAACAGCGAGTATTACAGAAGTGTCGCCCCGCCGCTCGGGGGGCTTTTGATCAGTAAACTGCCGAAGCGCGACGGCGGCGGAGAAAGGGGAAGTGTCCGGAGGAAGGGGTCGTTGTCGCCGTCTTCTTCATCCCTGGACTCGGAGGCCGAGAGCTCGTCGCCCCCTGGCACGTCGCCGCAGATGGACAATTTGAACATCGCCGAGGAGGCCAGTCGGTTTTTACACTATGGCCAACACGAGCCGAACGGGAGCGACCCCAGGCAGAAACTCCCCCCTCCGCCTCTGCCCACTGTTCAGCAACACTGTCGCAGCATGCAACAATCTGGCGGCCACACCCCCACCAGGATGAAAAATCAGCATGGGAGCAAGCACCACCATTATCACTCACATTCATCCGGCCGCAGGAGGCATTTGAACCGAGCCAACACGTTCCACGGTTTCAACCCGCTGGTATACGACGGCCGCAGCGGACACCATGCAGACTCATCCTGCAGTCTGTGGAAAACCAGGCGGTACAGTCCGGGTATAAATGGGTAAGAATGTCTCTTTGAACCATCTGCATTTAGTTTGCATCCATGTTCATAATGAAATCATCGTTGTTGAGCGTACATTTGAGCTGGTTTACAACAATATGTCTCACCAAATGTCTCAAGTTCAACACTCCAAACCTCTAGGGGGCGTCATGCCAATCGAGAGATGGTGTGTTAACTTCCTTAGCTTGAAGTAGTTGATGAAGCTTTTAATAAATCACTTGCTTTCACCCTGACCTTTACCTAGTGTAAATAATTATCAAGAGGAAAAGGGTGTGTGGGACATGAGATCTCTGAGCACTCACATGTCCCTTGCTTCCATGCAGTCTTCATGAAGAGATAGTGGACTTTTACAACTTTATGTCCCCACGACCGGAAGAGGAAGCCATGAGAAGAGATGTCGTCAACCGAATTGAAGGTGTCATCAAGGACTTGTGGCCCACAGCGAGGGTGAGTGTCTACGCTCAGAGCTGAAACAGATTCTCAGGTCTCCTGTCATTTATCAAATCTGCCTTGTTGGGCTGCTGATGCATCATGACACCAAATGTGTGGATGGAGGTTTTAAATTACAGGAAGTGGGTCAGACGATTACATTTCTCCTCGTCGCTCTTGAATTTTTAGGTTATACAAAGTACTGAACACCTCCCCCTTAACGGTAGTTCAACAAAGTGTGCTGTTGATGTTTTATTGTTGATTGCCACTCATACAATCTGAACACTTGTTGCATTATTGTATGTGTACCCAAAGAATGGCATCGGTAATATATTCACCCAACTGCTGTTAAATGAAAGTACATGCGCCTGTCTATTAGATATAGCTACATCAGCCACTGGACATGTAATACAAACGGTCTACTGTAAATTCAGGTTCAAGTTTGAAACTCTTTCAAACTGCGAAGAATACACAAGGCTTCTGCTGCTTGCTCTAACTGCACACTACAGAATATTTTGAGAAGTTGGAAATATGGTGTTAATAGCATAGTGTTGGTTGCAGTGTCTAGGCAAATGATCAGGATTTTTGTATTAATGTGGGCTAATCTGAATTCTTGTAAATGTATCATTTTGATGATTAATCTGATGATTGAGTTTAGCTGTTTGCAGGTATCGTGTTTGTAGCACGAGAAGCCTCTTGAAGTTGTGTCCAGGTCACATGAACACATAAGGGTCAAACTAGTTCACCCACAGGAGCAGATTGTTCAAGTAGTCATCACTCAGTATTGTCATCATGTTTTTTTCTCCAGGTGGAGATTTTTGGCAGCTTCAGCACAGGGCTATATCTTCCAACAAGGTAAATGGTTTTTTTTTTAATGCTGCTTTCTTCACCATGCTAAATTTTAGGAAGTGAGGGAACTATTTTTGGTTATCAGTGCTCTTTTAGTAATATGTCGTGGTTCAGTAGATGCTTCTGGATTATGATGATCACCATGTTGGAAATGTTAACAGTCTATCCACAGCAAATATACTGTCACTCAGGATGACATTTTTTGTTAGAGGATATTCCATAACCGTGATAAGTGGCAGAAGATGAATTATATAGCATGGCATGATTGAGGTCAATTCTGCTGTTAAAAATGAATGGAATATGAAATATTTGAGGGTTGGCTGGAGATTTATCCAGCATAAAGCTTTGATAAAGCTGTAGAATCTGTGCTAGGCACATAGAAGTTCACACTGCATTTATGCTCCTAGTGACATTGACTTGGTGGTGTTTGGAAAGTGGGACCACCCCCCACTGCAGGAACTGGAACAGGCACTGCACAAACACAACGTGTCTGGCCTGTATCCCATCAAAGTCCTTGACAAAGCTACAGTAAGTCACCTGCAGCTGATGCATGTTCATTCCTAACATGAACCTGGAAACATTGTAGGGTGCATCATTGTACATTTTCTCCCCCTCCCAGGTACCTATCATCAAACTCACGGACCACGTAACAGGGGTCAAAGTCGACATCAGCTTCAATGTAGAGACTGCTGTCAAAGCAGCACAGTTCATCAAGAACTACCTTAAGGTACAAACTAACCTGAATGGCACAATGGGGACATCTGTTCTTGTTTTCTGCATGTTGTCTCTGTCTTGCAGAAATACGCTGCTCTGCAACCCCTGATCTTCGTTCTGAAGCAGTTCCTCCTCCAGAGGGATCTAAACGAAGTCTTTACCGGAGGCATCAGCTCTTATAGCCTCATACTGATGGCCATCAGTTTCTTGCAGGTACATCGTCTTTTTTTTTCTTTTTCCAGACACTGCAGCCATTGTTTGACAAAAGTAAGAGGGATTTGATAGAGGATTTGTGAAACTCTTTTGGATTTTGCTGGGTACGATTGAACAGATAGTTAAATGGAAATAAAAAGGAATTAAATGCAAATAACTGTTATTTGAGGTTGGACAGGAGACTTGTGTCTCAGCTGACAGATGTGTAGCTTAAACCAGGAATGAGCACTGCTTAAAAAGTAATGTGTTGATTTTGGAGCAACAATATTAAGTGTGAATTATAATGTCTCCTACTTGTAACTGACGTATATGAAAACTCCATGTTGTGGCCCTTTTTATTTTCCTTTAAAAAAAAAAAAAAAGCTGCACCCTCGTATCGACACGCGCCGCGCCAACATCAATCTGGGCATCCTACTGATTGAGTTCTTTGAGCTGTATGGGCGTGACTTCAACTACATGAAGACGGGCATCCGGGTGAATGGTGGCGCCTACCTCTCTAAGGAGGAAATGGTCAAAGCCATGGGGAACGGAAACAGGCCGTCCATGCTCTGCATAGAAGATCCAATACAACCTGGTCAGTGGTTTTCAGGTGCAAGTTACCCTTTCACATCACCTGAAGAAAATTGGTATCGAGTGCTTCTTGTGCTTCGACTCAGTCGATGGTCCAGTGTGTAATTGTCTCCACTGCTTGACTTTCACAGGGAACGATGTGGGCAGAAGTTCATATGGTGTGTTGCAGGTCAAGCAGGTGTTTGACTTTGCATACATGGTTCTTAGTCATGGTGTCTCTCCTCTGGCTCGGGCGTATCCCAACAAAGAATATGACAGGTTTGTACCTGGGATGCTGTCTGTAGATCCCATTAGGGCTGGGCGATATAAAAAAAAATGTATATATTTTTAATATAGGCATATTTTTCAAAGGAGATTTACTACAGTATATCTTTGACTATATATATATTTTGACTCATTTTCACCCAAGATCTCATATATTGGTATAGTTAAATCTGTGCTATGATCCGCTCAGTCAGCTGCAGAGGAGCTCCTCCTACTTCATGATCAGAGGAGGCTGTCAGGATAGAGTTTTTACATCAACACAAACACATAATGTAGAAGATGGAGGAGATGGTTAAATTGTGACAGTGTGGATTTTTGTCAGAAAGTGACAGCTGAGAGATGGAGGACGCAGTCACCAACACGGAACTCCACCCTGCGGTTTGCGCCAGTTCTGATAATAAATGTTCTATTCGACCAAAAATCACAGAACCCTTTGTTGGTTAATAGACACAGTGTGTTTGCCTCATCAGACATGTTAAATGAGAATGTAAACGAAAAGCAAGGAAGAAAGAACTGGATCGCTATCGCTGGTGGACCTGTGGGTCGACTCCTTGCTCGAAGGTAGAGACGTCCCTCTCTCTGTAGGGACCAATCAGAGGCCTTTTACTACCGGCTCAGCTCAAAGCCTGTTTTATCTTTTATCATATTGGGTCTGTTACATATTTGATTCTCAACTATTCACTCTCTGAATAGACTGAAAGTTCGCTGTACTTTGCGTAAAAAATATTGAGATATATCGTATATTGATATTCAGGCTGAGTATATGGACATGACTTTTGCTCCGTATCGCCCACCCCAACGACCCATCCCTACACTGTTTTGACTGGTGTTCCAGTTTCTGTGGACATCCACAATCATCGGACTCAATCGGACTTCTTTCTGTCTGTTTTGCAGTACTTTAGGGCGCATCATCAAGGTGAGCCCGGAGGTGCTGGCCTATAGAGACTGGACAATCAAGAAGTGGGGGGCTAAGCAGTATGCAAAGTTGGGGAACCAATGTGACATCTCGCGTGGTCGTATCAGTGGTGTGTTTGACATCTCCTGCAGATCCAACTGTTTGAATTTTAGAGGTCAAGTCAGCAGGAGTGTTGTGGTTTGGTTGCAGACATGGGCATCTGTGAGCAGGACCTTGCCAGACTGATGCTGGTTTCCATGGAGGATCAGAGAGACACGTCCTCCCCGCTCAGTGCTGACTCCCCCTCGTCTTCTCCAGTCTTCCTCAGCAGCCCCCAGCATCACTCTTCCTCGTCCTCCCCATGCTCGCTCTCCTCGTCGTCCGGGAGTGACATAGTAAGGATCAGTCCCTCAGTGGTGAATTTGACTTCCTGTCCAGTGAGTGATACCTTCCGCTATCGCTAGTTACCTGCTCAAGGAACTCTCCTCCCTTCCGCAGGAGTCTGACACCCCTCCAACTAGTAATGCTGCAATCCAACTCCACCCCCTCAGCCTGGTCCCAGTCCATTCAGTGTTCCAGATGGCTGCTGATCTGAGGGCCACACATCCTGCCGGTTTTGTCCACGCCACACCCCAGGTCTGTCTCCGTTGGCCCTCTACATGTTGCAGATAAACCATCATAGCTTCCTGGACCTTCTCTTTTCTGATGAGGCGTCTTCAGGCGAAGTTGTCGACAGTTTAACCCAGCGAGTCGTAGATCAATGCTTCATAAATGTTTCCTTTGTGTGTAGTGAGTCAAAGCAGACATTGGACGGAGACGTGGCTCATTTTTACAAATTTACATTGAGCAGAATTCCAGTCGTGCCCTGTGAATTTGTATTTGTTTTCCAGGTTCAGATGTCACTTCCCGACAATCTAATGCTTCCTTTTCTTTCTGATCACCAGTTCTACCATGAGAATACGCCGTCTATCAACGCTGTGCACCGGCATACGTCGCACGTTGCAGTCGCCCAGCACACCAGCAGCATCAGCAGCCCTCTACCCAGCCCCCTCCACCAGCTTCACCACTCTCAGCCCGTTGGCCAACAGAGCCACACGTACACCCTGAGAGACGACTGCCACGCCTCATTTGAGCTGCACAAATTTGGCTTGAAGCACAACCAAGGGGGTGGCGTCCGAGTTCCGAATCACTCCGAAGGAAGCTTTGTTCCACAGCGACGTTTTGCCCCACAGGGTCACAACACGGCACCAGGTTTCAAGAACCAGCAACAGTACAACCACAACACCTGGAGATGCCGGAAGAGGGACAACCCTCCCGCTCTCAATCAAAGCAGATAAAGGGGCCGAAACCTCGTCATTTCACCAGACCTTTCTCTTTAAGACCACACTCGTCACATCTCTGCCAATAATTCACCAACGCCTGTTGGACATTCTCAGAAACAAACAACATCCTGGAGCGAATTAAAGTCGTCCCCAGTAGCTGGAAGTGACGGTGAGTCTTTGCTACCGTTATGCAAGCATGACGTGATGTGGCGTGGGTCGCGCAGCTCCGTCTGCGTGTCTGAACTGTGCTTACTCCCATCGGTTAGAAGTCCTTCCTTCACACTGAACACACCAGCAGTGAGTTGATTCGAGTTCTTTATCCAGGTGGGTCCTCACCAGAGCTGAAAGTGGACCCCATTTCCCCAGAAACTTCTATGAAATGGATCCACGTCATGGTACTCGACTGGCCTTACCTGATCTCTCCTGAGGTTTTAACTTGTTTGTAGCGGGCTTTTCAGATCAAGTCACACAGCTCATTGAGTTGCTCTGAATGCATCAGTCAGCGAGCTCAGCTCTTGATTTAGAGCTCTTACAGTGTGGACTACTCTCAACTTTAGCACTACCTTTCTACCTATGCAGCACAACGCTGACTTGATGTTTTTGGTGTGATGGCACAAAATGGACCTTGTCTCAAGTCATGACTGTGATGACTTTTTTGAATGTACCGAGTGTTTTCTTTATGTTGATCCCCTTTTTTTTCTTTTTCTTTTTTTTTTCTTTTTTTCTTTTCTCATCACTGAGGGAATTTTTGGTCACATCGGCACTTTATTTTAAGATTGTTGCATGTCTGTGCAATAACCTGTTTTTAATTTATTTCACCATTTCAGTTTTATTTCGGGGGGTTTCCCCACTCTAGGTTGCTTTTCTTTTAGTTTATAGTCTCCCTTGACCCGTGCAATAGATGGATTTTAAGGGCCTTGAAGGAATGTTGTTTCGCTTTCCAACTGCAGGGGGGGCTGTCATATAGCAACAGTAACTGTGCCAAAAATCTCATAATGCCAACATCTTTAACTTACCTTCACATTATGACCACTTGAACCTCTGCCAGCCGCCTGTCCAAAAATGTTTCCATGACTTGTTCTAATTTTAAACCTATCGCTCGCTGCTTTCCGTCGTCTTATTTGGGTGTCTTTCCTTCTCGGCTGTATTGTGGAATGTTACCTTTTTAAGCGTCGTTTCCTCTTTGTCATTTTGAAATATTTGGTGCTGCTTCTAACCAGCGAAGTGCTTGTGTTCTGCCTTATCTGCTTCTGTATCTGCAACAGGTTGACTGCCTTCTTAATGACCAAACTCTCCTGTACATAGCCAGACTGTTTCATATTGTTTCTGAATGCACTGCCAGGTTTTCTTGGCAGTCTCATGTCACTTCTTTCAAAGTGTTTTGTTTTGGGATTATGCGATATGACGTTCTTTCTCACTCATTTAAAGTCAGTATTTGTAAGACAAAAAAGGCCACGACACAGCATCCATATTCCAACTATTACTTGCAGGAATCTTGTTTAAAATGGAGTGTACACAATCATGGCTACCAAACTGTGGAGTCAACACAACTGTCAACTTTTTGTTCATGAAGCTGTCAGCAGGATAATCGAGTGGTTACAACCTTTCGCCATGAACCAAATCCTGAGCTCATCTGTATACTTAGGATGGGTTGTAATGTGTAAATGACTGACATATAGATGTATTCATTTTTTTTTATGAGTTTTTCTATTTTTTTAATAAATATTTTAAAAGCCTCTTGAGTTTGTGCTTTTTGTCCTGTATACCTGTGCAGGGGTTTTGACTGTCTCTAGAGGTTATTCATACTTTTCAAAGACTAATGGTTTATGAGGCTGATGAGGTCGGTGCCCTTTTTACCACTGATGCTGACTGCAAAAAGCCACATTTTTTGACTGTATTGCACATTAAGAAGACATCCTATTGTTTCATCTGGTAGTTTCCACGTGTGCAAGTCCCAGTACTCCCTGATGGGGGCACTAGTGCACCATTACTCATCGTGCATTTCCTTTGCCTCTCAGGTGGTCAGGATGGAAGTTGAAGGAGTCAGGGGACAGAATTGAAATAAAATCCCTAGATGACAAAGTGATGAACACATTGATTCGTGAAAGACTTCATCACTTTATCATCTGGAAATCATCATCATAGTGTCGTCTGTCTTTGGTAGTTTGAGTTTTGGTGAAACATGTATCATTTACAGAGGAAGTCCTGTCTGGCATGAAAAAATGTTCATAGAGAACGTGTACTCACAACAAATTGTGGCCAGAAACCTGGTTAAAAAAAACACAACTGATGTGCTGCTCAAAAATGTATTCAACTGTGATGTTTCAAACAATTGGCGATTTCTTGCTGATTGCAGCTCTACTGATGGAGATTTATCAGCAGAGCCCCACTTCACAGGCTCATTTGTTCACGCTGTAAAAGATGTGAACAGCAGTCAGTTGTGTTTGTACATCTATGACGTCATGTGGGGACATGACACATACGTGCAGCTCTCAGGGCCATTATAGTTCAGCAGGTACTTTGAGAATCTTTATCACATCAGTAAATGTATGCAGAGAAACATATAAAGACGGAACATTTCAGTCCCACGTACATCGCTACAGCAAATGTTTGTCCATCAAATCCCACTGGCATAAATACAGTAAGTCTCCTCTGCAAAGGTCAGTGGTTCTATCTTTAGGAGAACCATGCGCATGTTCTCCACACTGCCTTGTGAGTCACTTCATGGATGTAATTAGTAATCGCAAACAACCTTGTTTAAATGGTACAGATGTCCGTTATGGCTGAGATTTTTCTGTTAGCGGGCACTTCAAAAGTCACATTGGTTTGCTCGTCTAGAACTGTCCAGAGAAAAAGAACAGATTTTGTTCAAGGTGTTTGTCGCCGCTGTAATGCAGCAGTGATCATGTTATGAAAAAGGATGGGAGACTGACAGGCCCTTTCCTGTTTGTCAGCGAGATGGTAATGTGATGAAAGGAGCCGTGCAACAGCTGAGAGCCACTGTGTTTTCTTGAGCTCTCAAGACACATTTCTTACTATTATTTTGTAATTTAGGACTTTGAGCCAGCATGAATCCAATTATGTATGTGAAAATGAACAAAATGGAGTCAGTAATAGCAGAAGGGCTTTTGTTTCCACAGAATGAGGAGAAAATAACATGAAGTGGAGAAGCAACGGGAATGACTAGAACTGTGATCAAAGTCCTTTTCAACATGAACCTTGTCACACGTCTGTCATTATTCCTTCATGTTTTCCACCACCACAGTTCTGTTTTATATATAGCATCACTCTCCATTTACTATGTGCTTCCAGTGGCGTGACATGTGGCCTTATTCTGCATCCTCAGAGTAAACATGAACATCGTCATCGTCTGTGTTTTTATGAAGACACACACTCTCAGAAAATGATCCTTTTGATGAAAATGATCTCCGTATCATATGCATATATGGTAGCATACGGCAGTTTCATTTTGTATGTTGTTTCTCTGACTTTTTTCAGGCTTATCTCTGTTTTTTTAGTCAAAGCTTATAATTCCATTGGCTTCATTCCGCCTTCTGGCCTAGAAACATCTTCACTTACCTTGACATTAAGCTCAGTCACTGTTCAATTCAGAGTGCACACAGGATACATCCTGTCTTCTGACTCCCAGAGGCCGGAAGCATTCCTTATTGTACCACCTGAAATAGCCTTTCTTTTCAATAAAACCACAGAAAACCCAAAGACACCAGTGTTCAGTTTTTAATAAGGGTCTTTATAATTTTAGATAATTACCTGTTTTTCTGCGCCTGAGACAGAAGTTTGCTTCTAAAAACGGTTGAAGCTGGGATGATCCGACCTTATTTACCTTTGCACTTCCAGCTCCTTACCTCCATATTTCATCTTTCTTACCTCATGTGAAGACTGATTGTTTCTCATCTGTCTCTCTGCTGAAATTAATTTCATGAAGATGGGTGTCAACAAACGCTGCATGAACAGCCTCACAACTGAGGCATGGCCGTCATTGGCGGCAGCAAGATAAACTGGCTTGTTGCTGGCTGAAGATTTTGCTGTGGACAAAATGTAACAACTTGTAAAATCTGACTTATCTTATCAACATCAGCAGTAAACTCCATTAGCAGAACACACAGGTTTGTTTATGAAAACTATACAACCGTTTCAGAGCAAGGTCCCTGAGATTAAGACCATAGTGTGAAATAGGGACAATATTTCAGTTTGACAAGTGGGCCGAATTGCAGCCCGCAGTGTTGGGATACTGGACAAGCGTGACAGGTAAATTGACTGCTCCAAGATTATTATTTTTTTCCTTCAAGTGTCACTGTAAAAGTTTTTTGTTTTGTTTTTTTACAGTGGCGGACAGGTTTTCATTACTTAACTTCTAACTATAGATAGCTCGCTACCAGGCATAAGATTAAAAGATAAAATTAAATAGATGGCTCATCAGACCTCTGACTGTGGGTGATAAGAGATGGCAGCTTTAAAAATTCTGGAGAATAGTTTGCAGAAAGTCATTAGTGCCATTGATATCTGATGTCATGATTCTTTGCAGATGACCTGCTGCCAGAGATGTGTGTGTCACGTAAGCTGCGTTGATGTCCTGTGTTTCAGCCAAAATTTTAAATAGCTGTTCCAGGGATAATGGTGCGTTCTAATTGTATCAGATGCCCAAGTTTGTGACTTACAGTGACATAGTTTGTGAGAGGCTAAACCCACCGAGTTGTACAAGATGTTTGAAATGAACTGTTGTTCTGAACCTCATCTTTACTCTTTCCTGGAAATGGCAAGAACGTGCAGTCTTAACTACTTTTATTGTCCAATACCTGCACATCATTCAAGCATGGAAAGAAAAAAAAGCTCACAGTGTGACACTAATTCAACGTCTGACTGGCAGAGTAATGGTTTTCTTTGTTTAACAGTGCTTGTCTGAGCGGAGTCCTCTAGCAGAAGGCTGATAAGAATGAAGGCTGGCACAAAGAGATGTGAGCACTATACAACTGAAGTGACCTTAGCTGGCCCACTAATTTATGTCATTTAGGCTCCGTCCCCATGTAGAGGACTTCTGGACAATGGGGCTGTGGGTCTTAGCAGGATTACTGAACCAATGTTTGCTCTGCTGTGGGTCTGAACCTCGTTAATGTGCCATTTTGGAGATCATTCTTTGTCCATAATTAATGTGGAATATGATGCAAGTTTGATTTTATACAGATCGGCATTAATTTTGTTTTGGTTTTGGTTTCGGTTTTGGTTTTGGTTTTGGTTTTGGGTTCGGGTTAGGGTTAGGGTTAGGGTTAGGGTTAGGGTTAGGGTTAGGGTTAG
>JBBMJM010131353.1:0-12538 GCA_037832705.1 Centriscus cristatus
TGCTGCACGTCTCAAGGCAGAAATGACTTCACCTACATGTCTGTTATTACTTACTGGCCAGTGGCATAAAGAAAAATGATGGAATATCACACTCACACACACACACACACACACACACACACACACACACACACACACACACGATGGAGTGAATGACAATTGTTTGAAATGAATAAGAAATGTGTATGAAAGCTTTGTGATCAAAATACGAACAATTAAAGAATTATGACCATTTAAATAAAGTGCCAAACATACATAGGGAAACGTAAAGTAACTCACTTTTCACATACTGGGTTGAGGTGTAAACATAAATTACTGACATTATATTGTTATAAACATGCTCAATAACACACAAAGAGGTGGAACTTACCGACCGGACAGAGACAAACGTAGTCGTTTATCAGATCCACACATGAGCCTCCGTTCAGACAAGGCTGCGACCAGCAGTCGTTCACGTTCTCAGAGCAGCGTCTCCCTGCAGGAGAATGAAGAAGGAACAAACATACACAGTTGAGAATACACACACGTTAACCTGGCCACAAGCCAACTTTTATTTCAAAGAACATTCACAGATATAATAAGATATAATAGGATATTGAATGTTACACGACAATTTTTAATGTGTTTTTTAATGTTTACAGACTAATTGAAAGCTCTGCTGGCCTCCAGTGACCCGTCAGAACTCTTAGCGCCACAGGTCCCCCAACAGCGTGACATTTACTGGTGTGATCATGTCCCTTCCCAAGGTAAGTGTTCACTAGGACTCTGTTCTGTCTGTCACACGCTTCGTAATTTTATTTAATGATAGACTAAATCCACTGAGTGACAGTCCAAATTATAACTCATTGTATACTTCAGCTCATTTAAAGGGAACTTTTTTATCCTTTTACTGCATATATGTGTAGTACAGCATAGTATGTTTGTAATAATAACATCTTACTTATGGGTACCTTTTAAAGAAAACAAAACATAAATAAAATTTAATTTGACCAACGCCGACTGTTCCTTCTTTCCCCACCTCAAACACTACACCACGAAGCTCACTGGCGCTTTAAAAGTCGGGGCACGTCGGCTCCTGCGCAAGCTGCAGCTGCTCTTATCAACAGATAGCTCACATTCGCATCAGATGGTCTCATACCCTCGAATCCCGGGGAACAGTGGCATCGATAATCACCAATCTGGTCGATGCAGGTGGCGCCAGAAGCACAGGGGACACTGCTGCACTCATCTGTTTCCAGTTCACAGAGTGACCCCTCATAGCCGGGTTTGCAGCGGCAGGTGTAGTTGTAGCGCTGGTCGAGACAAACGCCGTGTTCGGAGCAGAGATGACCAACACAGTAATCAATGTCCTGCTCGCAGTAGGTGCCCGCGTATCCTCCGGGACAAAGGCAGCTAGTGAAAGAAGAAGGAGAATTTCTTATTGTACATGTGTGAGAGGAAGTCTCTCAGGCCTGAAGGGAGAGAACAGTAAATGTCACAGCTTTTACGATCATTGATATTTGATCATTCCCTGAGTAGCCTGGAGAAACACTCACCTGTACCCATCAATCTCATCCACACAAGTGGCTCCATTCTGACACCAATGTTGAACGCAATCGTTGACATTTGTGCGGCAGTTTGGACCGGACCAACCAGGTGTGCAGATGCAGGTGTAGCTGCCGGCATCATTCACAACGCAGCGTCCTCCGTTGGCACACGGCTGCTGGAGGAAGACGAGGACGCTAGATAAATATGTCAAGAAACTGGAGATACGATGCTTCAAGTGTGAAACAATGTGATCTGGTGTGGGGGAACCTGAACCACCCCTGGCGCCCGGCTGCCTGACAGAACGCCTCATTACAGCCACAGCGTACTGATTGAATACTGATTCCCCTTTTATACTGTATTCACTCAGTATTCCCATGCAGCCTCGACATCCATGTCCTACAAGACAAGATCAATGGCCATTGAGGACAAAACCTCCCGAGAGTTCTCGCTAACAACAGAGACGCCTGCTAGCTGCATCATGAGCACATCTAGGGGGAGAAGAGGAAGCGTTGGCTGGCGTGACGGTGTTCCACGCACACGTCAAGTCTCTGTGAGAAGGCCAGCAGGGTCCATCTTTCATTGGACTTGGAGGGCTTTTGTCTTTTAAATGGAGACGGTTGAGTTTGTTAGATACATTTTTAAAAAAATCTTCTGATTCTACTGATGTATAATGACAAATACCTGTCCTGAATATTTCGAAATGAAAGACACTGTGTTACATTTCATTTCAGTGAAGATTAAACTTTATAAACAATGCTGAATTGATTTAGTCATTGTGGTGAATTTCCACATTAAATTTTCATTTTCAACTGAGGATTTGTAGTACAACAGAAGACGATAACAACCTCAAACAATTACTTACAAAACTAACGTTAATCATCATCATCGTAATAAAGGGTGAGTAGCATCGTTTGAGTACATTTTATAAATAGGATAGAGAAATGACTTATTGTCACTTTCCAAAGGTTCCAAATGTAATAAGTTAGTTCACACAGTTCTGATACTATAAGGAGGACCTTAAACCATAAGGTCCTCCTTTATTCACATCACACTTTCACTGTTAAAATGACAAGGTGTTAGTAAATCCTATATATCGGATGTTCACTTGAACAGGAAACATCCTTCAATCATCTTCTCTCTGCTCTTGTGACACTAAAAAGTACAAGCAGAAATTTAAAACAAGCACTATTGTATTTGCACAAATACTATCATACTACATTAGTGAGATATGTTTCACCCACGTGAAGAGTCCGCGGACAGGGAACGTGGCAGGTAAACTTGAGGCCGTCGGGAAGATCCAGACACTGAGTGTTTGAAGGACATGTGTTGTTGGGCAGAGAACAAGCATCGACGTCCACTTCACAGTTCTTTCCCAGAAAACCTGCGAGAGGAAATTAAATGCTTGACATAGGAAGCGAAAGCATAATCAGTGCGGGTACATTATTTTTAACGTCTGCCTCCGCACCGAGTCAGTGCTGAAAAAGAAAACTGACCGATATCAGGTGAACTGGAGAATATTTTGTTCCCATAAAATGTTCCAGTGATACAGATAACTACTGCTTTGATAAATCACTGGATTCCGTCATAATCTAGACAGTGAACTTTACATCATGTCATAGGTCAGGTTTATAATTCAATACTTGTCCTGAGGACCAGATCCGTGCAGACATTTCTTTTTGCCTTTGTGGAATTTGTCTTGTGGAGCCTCAGTATGAGAAGATGTAGCAGATGAGGCATGAGAGTGGAAGAGGCTTAGGTTTACTGAGATAACAGATGAGATTTAGCCTGGAAAGCCCAGATTCACCCAGTGGAATTTTGTTTCCATGGATCTGTGGCCACATCCAGAACCAGTTTGCTCAGAGAGTTACAGATTCATGATCAGGGATTAAGGCAGCCTGCAGCTTCGCCCGGCAGCAGAAAAGAGCCTCGCATGCCGCCGGCTGAAAAGAAATGGCACTAGTTTGTGTGCAAAGTATGGATCTCAGTGGTCTGCTTACGATAGAACATACAACAAATATCAGTGATCAAACAAAATCCTTGGCTCTACGCAACTTTTCTCTAGAGATTTTCCGACATGAATATGCATTTTTATTTTGCTATGTTCAGTCCAGCCTTAATTTGCTCATTTGAGAAACTTCCTAAATGCACTAGTGTTTTATCTGAGGAGCCTCTGGTTCAGGTTGACATCTGTGATGGAATGTACCCACTCGATAACCTAAAGGTAGCAGGATCAGCTGAAAGAAAATATCCCTGATTTGTAGAGTCACGTGTATATGGAGCAGAATCTCTACATGAATGAAAGTAAAATGAATTTATATTATTAGTAATAAAACCTAATGAACGAGGCCCATATAGACAGATAACACAACTCTTGACATGATAATAATAAGTGAGTGTTAGTCAATGGGTATTATCATGTGTCATTTATTACAAAGTCGACATCTTAATGTCACTTGAAGCTGTGTCTCTAATGCACCTTGTTCTAGAAAGTGATGGAGCAAAACAAGCCCTTGCCTGCTGTGACAAGCTGCTGGGAAACTGAGCAGGGGGAAAAAAAAAGTAAACTAGTGTGACAATAGAAAAAATATGAACCTGGCCAATAAGATGCTTTGCTGACATCGTCTGTACCTGCAGTAAAATGCTGCTGCAAAAGGACGATAGCAGCAGCCTGACAAACTGACGGCACCCTGCCAACGCGCTCTGGGGTGGTCCATCAGTTTGCATTCACACTCAGCCGGTGAGGCAATTAAAGAACAATCATATTTATGAGAGTTTCACCACATAATATTTGCTCGTTTTGGTCTCATTATTAAACTGTGGCAATGAGCTTGGCGTTTTCTCTCATACGTCAGTCACAGGCAAAGTGGGTAAACATAAACATAATTGGCACTGTGACACCTTGTGTGCACATGTGTGACGCGTACAGTTTCTCTCTCTCTCTTTGTTTCATTACAACTGGTGCGAGGCAGAAGACAACCAACAGGCTGACATCTGTCCAAGGTTTCTGTGGCTCTAAAAGGAAGTGTTTCCTTTCGCCTCTGCTCAGTTTGCTGAGCCACATGTGATAACTTAAATAAAATCTCACTTGACCATACACATAGTACAAGCAAAATCCCCATTGCAAGAGAAATATTTCATGTTTTTTTTTTTTTTGTTAAATACCCAACTCGATGACGACAACAACAAAAGATGTTGTACAATTTTAGTAAGTGAAATATGATTCATGGGTAAAATAATGTTAACTCGTGCAGCCTCAGGTCGTCAGGCAGAATGTGTCTCAGTCTGGAAACCCTGCTGGCGAAGGATAATCACCTTTGGTTTGGCCAGAGGAGCTCTGGCTGAGGATCTTACACCACACTCACTGCATACAAATGCAAACACTCTCTGCTGCTGCCTGACACCACAGCTAATACAGATATCACTGCACAAAACCCTCGTTCTGGTAATGGGCCAACATACCTGTGGGACATTGACATTCATAGTGGCCAACCAAGTCAGAGCATGTGCCATTGTGCCGACAGGGGCTGGAGTTACACTCACGGATCTCAGTCTCACAGAATGTTCCTGGTAAAACACGGTAAAACGGTTACATTCATTTGCATTAGATGAAACACAAACAAGAAATGACACAAATTTGCAGGTACTGAAAGAAAATGAGGACAATTGAAAGTAAGCAATCATTGGGGCTCGAAAGTAATATGAAGAGATTTTTAAAAATAAATATCAATCATAATCGTAATTACATCAATCAAATGTAAAAATATAAGTATAGTTTTTCACTTCCTGAGAAATGCTGCTTTCTTCATGGAAATGCTGTTAATTGTATGAATATTTAATTGCATGATCAATTCATTAGATCCAGAACACGTTCATGACGGAAGTAGTGATGAATGTTGCCAATATTTCTGCTACAATTCATAAGAAACAATTACGCTGCAGTTGAACTAAAAGTCCCTTACATACCCATTATTTTAACATGGGACGCCATAGACCATTCTAGCTCAAAATTAGACAGATAGACAAACAGACAGATACTTTTATTAATCTACAATTAACTTGTACTAATCCATAATTAAAGGGAATAAGAGCAGAATAATTGTATATCGCTGCACTCGAAAATGGAACCCGAGTGATGACGGTTGACTAATGCAGTGAGTTACGATCCATGATAGACCACTCTGGGCATTCTGGGAAAAGCTTGAAATTAAATTGGCCTTTCAGTGCTGTGTGGCTTGAAAATTCCAAAGCAACAATCCCAAGGCGACAGAAAATGATGAATTCTATCAGTCGCTAAGACCTGCCACAGCGAAAGAGACAATTTTCCATTACTGAAGTGGCAACAGGTTTTAGCTGTGAACAGAGGGGGAAAATCCTGTTCATGTAGTGTGATGTAAGGGCTTATCTGACTGAGAGGGGAGTGTGTCAGGGCTTAGTGCTGGACGGGGAATTTCTTTTTAGGCAAAAAGCTGAGTGCACCTGAAGGAAAACACCAGATTCCCAGGTTGTTTAAGCAAAAGAACATAGGTGCCTTCATTACCCACACACAGGGTTCACATCTCAGTCTGAGCACTGCTCATTTCTTCTATATTCCTTCAGATGAGATGGTAAAAATGAAAACCGTGTGTGAGTTTATTGCAAATCATATGTGGCATAAAAACAGAATGACATAGAAATCCCCATGAGCGCATTGTACATTCCATGTTTATGCATTAAAGAAAATATCTGGAGGTAATAAAAACAGCAGTGTCTCTGCAGAGTGTTTCCGTCTGGCCTGTGTGGTTTGAGGCCAAAGGTCAATTATAGAAGAGACTTGGCGCTGGAAGTGGGTGTTTTGAGACACTTAACGACGGATGTTTGTGAACGTAACAGTGTGATCCTTTAAATAGACGCCTGCTGACCTGTGTTATATTATTAATGTACGGCAGCAGAGAATGTTGACTCAGGCCCTGAGTTCACTTCAGCCCTTCGCCAGGTGGGAGAGAAAACATCGCAACACCAAATGAACCAACTGAGAAAGTTGGAAACCAATCTGTGCAACTGCAGTTTTAAACATTCCAAAGTATTTTGCAGATGATGCAACATTCTTTTTCATGTAATTAAAAATAAAAAAAAGCAATTTGTTACTCCGTAAGTAAGGAGTTAGAGGATATTTCTACTTCTCTGCCTTTAATTCCAGCCAAACACAAACATTATCTGAGATCACAGCCTGCGACTTTATTCTAGCATGATGCAAACTGTGCATTTTTAATGGGACCCCTCTCATTGGTCGTTCACTTCTTTAACGTTTATGCCATCTGCTTTAGAACAACAGGCAAAAGGCAAATTAGAGTCATTCATTATTTAAGGCCTGAACTCGTCAGGAGAGCTCCATGGGTCCGATGAGAGAACACAGACTGCAGATGCAGACTTAAATGAGCAATAATACTGGAAAAAATGACCCCCTGTGTTGCTTGTCATGTTTATACATATATTTACGATTTGTACACAAGACACGTCCTAATATAATTCAGCTATTCAGAGCGACAGAAACAACCTTCCCAGAAGAACTGTGTGCAGACTGTCTCGTTGAGGAATCGCAGACGTGTGGAACGAGGTGAAAACGGATGATGGAATCTCACCTGTGAAGCCGCGGGGGCATTTGCACATGTACTGGGGGGGAGACAATGGCTGACTGGTTGTGACACACGTGGCTCCATTCAAACAGCTGATGGGTTTTATCAGGCAGGCGTCATCGACATACTGACAAAACTCCCCGGTCCGTCCGGGGACGCAGACGCACTGCAGCAAACGAGAAGGGGCTGGTTAGTAAAACTGTACAAGGGAAGTTTTTAACTGTGGGGGTTCTAATAGAGACAGATTCACCTGATGTGGTAGGAAATACTCAAATCATGGTTTCCATAGCAATGTCTGAGTTTTGCCTCACAGAAACACAAGACACAGACCTCTGGTGGAAGTGAAATCTATACCATTTCTCTTTCAGCTCTTTTTGGTCTGTGCCAACATCTCAGGTATAATTCTGTAGCTTCACCAGATCCCAAGTCTACATACTCAGGATCCCTGCTGGTTTGAACTAGTTTTTAGTTGGTTTTGATGGAAAGAGAAACAAACAAACAAAGAAATATAAGTAAATAGTAAACTTACTTAAAATAAAGTCAAGTTCACTAACAAGCTGAACTTTGTGCTGAATTATTTTAATAAAAACTCAAATAAATAAATACGTGAGTTTCTCATTTCAAGAGAGAATGTATGTTTTCAATGAGGCAAATACTTCGATAATCCTTCATATTGATGTAATACACACATCAAATCTGTTTTGTTCACGTAAAAGCATCTCGATGACAGTGGGACTGAAAGGAACAGCCTGCATTTGATTTATGACCTAATGTTTTTATCTTACCCTGTAAAAACGAGCATAAACATAAAAACATCCAGAACATGAAATGGTTCATTTGTAAAGGGGTAGGAATTCCTCTTATGTCTGACCTCCAGGTAAAGATGCATAAATGAGTTCTCACAAGACTCGGCAGGGAAAAAAATCAGCACTTGACAGGAGGAAGAATTTGGAGCAGTAAGGAATTAAAAAAACATCCATAACAACATCCTTAAGGAGAGGTAAATTAGACCAGAATGTGTCGTCTGTGTGATTAGTGATCAATTTAATTCTTAATTAATTCACTGAGATCAGCAAGAATCAATCGCTAGAAGCAACAGACTGGAATATAAAGCCCAGAAAAAAAATCGCAGGTCTGAGCTCCTTTGGCTGAGGTGACAACCGTTTAGTTCGGTTTCCAGCAATAATAACAATAATAAAGTTTGGTTTCCAGCAGAGGTTTTGCAGATAAACAAGCTAATAAATGCTGTTCTCGGCTCAGACAGAATTGATGTCTTCATGCCAGTGATACGATACTGATCACCAAGAGCACTGGCTGTAGAACACTGTACATTACTATCTCAGCAGAAAGGAACATAAATGTCTAAAGTGTTACATCCACCGATTCCCACAAACGTCCCCTCCTCTGTGTCATCTGTGTCACTTCAATAATTTGGTAATATGCTGTCTGTCAACGGCATCACATGTTGTGAAAACAGGAGAGTAAGCGCATTGATGGACCGTCATTGTGCTTTTTATTCCTCAGATGTGAAATCATGCAGAGACGTTTCTGCAGAAAGCAAAACAAGATTGGTTGCACATCATTGCTCTGCTCGTGAACCTGCTCCACATCAATCACAGCCCCGTCCTGTGGGGCTTCAGAGTATTTCATCACCACTGAGACATTGAATTTCTTACCTGATATCCACCAATTATACTCAGACACAATCCCTCATTTAGGCAGTTGATATCGAGCAGCCTGCAGTAGTCAATTATGTCTTCACAGTTCCTCCCCGAAACCCCCCGCAGACATCTGTTGAGAGGAGGTCATTGTCATCCGAATCAATTCACCCTGAGCGCTGAGCTCTAACAAGCCGTCATAAGAAACACAGAGAAGGTTTATTTTCTACATCAATAGCTCGTGCTTCAGGAGGAATATCAGGACTAATTCAAGTACATTCAAATTCACACAACTCATGTAAATGTGACTTTGACGTTTGTAACATTTCACCTGCTAATGTGGCACAGCATCATTCAATTAATGTTATTTTCATTCATAATAGGACTAATAGTTTGTTTTCTTGGTGTAGTGTTAAGATGATCGTGTGCATTTCTCAGGACCAGACAGTGGAATTACATTACTAATTCAAGAAACAAAACAAACACATGTGAAATGTGTTTGTTATATTTATGTTTATTTGTCTGAGAGCAGATATATTAAACTGCAGCAAACCAATCAGTGGTGTTATCAGGTGCAGCGTTTGTAAAATATCAAATGAGAGCGGGTGATGGATGGATACGACGCTTCCATCCAGGCTGTGGTGCAGTGAACTGAAATGCCTGCGCAAGCGTTTGGAGTTAAAAAAAAAAAAAAAAACAGATTTCAGAGTGATGATAAGACGCTGTGGGGCATCAAAGGTCATCTGCAAGATGTCTGGTTCATCCAAGTGGATTTATGAAGCGATTACTTCGACAGCAAATGTCTCGCTCCTTTGACTGGTTTCGAATGGCAGCACATAACGTAGGATAACATTTCCATTTCCTACGTATATATTAGTATAAAATTAACTTACAGTGTAATATTAGTGAGGAAAAATATGAAAATAAATATTTTTCTGCTCATTGTCTACACTAAATAAATGGACATTTCCTAGAAACTGTAGTTTATTTGTACTATTAACAACTGTATATTAAAACGGATTACCTTGAGTGCTAATGAGAAACGGTTTAAAATAGAATAAGAAAATTCTAACGATCTTATCAGACGTCAGGTGAGGTGGTAACAGACTGATAACCTCTGATTAGCTGCTCCTTAATTAGTATTAGATTAGAGTATTAGATTGTTCCCTTTGGATCTGTTGACAAATAAACATGTCAGCAGCCGACAATGACGCTGATGCTTTAAATTGATTGAATCCAAGTAGATGAATTTATTCCCTTTCTGTCAGATACATATTCAATACGTCCAGTGAATCCAGTCCAAAGGGGCTGCGAGCATTAGATCCCTGTGCATGTTTCACCTGCAGATATAATCATCTCCCCTGGACACACAGGTGCCATTGTTGAGACAAGGTGAGGGGCTGCACGCGTCCTGCTGCCTCCTGCACACTGGGAGCAAATTAACGCCAGAGCAGACGCACTCAGAGGCCTGAACACAGGAGCAAAACAAAGCAGGTCATGTGTTAGCGCCACAAAACAAGGTCAAAGAAGAAACAGAGAAAATTAACTTGAATTCGACTTTTGGGATCGATGTGCACCTGTGAACAAACTCAGGGACGAGATGTTCCTTTCGAATTCTCGTATGTATGTTGAGCGGAGGTGTATTCACTCCCGTGTGTGCTCTGGAACATTAAAGGCACTACAGCCTTTGCAAAATGTATGACCACCATAACATTTCCTCTGAAAGGTGAAAATTGCAGCAGGCATCCAATTACAAAACGCTCTTCGTGAGACATTCCAAGCCGGCACTAAAATATGTGCCGGGTCATTCAATCAAGTTGCTGGAGGAAGCAAACACGCTCTCCCTCAGCTCATCTTCTGGAGGAAATATTAATTGCTGCTGCAGCCTTTCGAATGAAGTCATTTGATCTGTTCTCGAGACACTGTATTAATTTTCATGTGACATTCCTTGTTTATGTCCCACTGAGATGAACACAAATAAGAGGAAGGAAGTTCTCACATGCTCCCCCGCACCACAAAGCTGTGCCTCCTGACACACGTACGACGTGCAATCACCGCCGACTCTCAGGTCACATCGGAGGCCCCCCAAGCTGTTGGGACAATGACAAACAAAGCCTTGGGGCTTCTCTTCACAAACGCCACCATTTCTGCATGGATTTGGATCACAGCTTGCTTTTCTTTCACAAGGTGGGCCTGCAAAACAAGCAGATATACAACATCACAAAGCCTGGGACTGCAGGACGTATTTGCATGTACAACGTTTAAAAGCCGACTTCCAGCAGCTCAGCATACATTTACATTTTAAACTATAAAACCCCAGGAGACAGAGAAATGACAGGGGCCGGTATGAGGGGGAAAACAACAACAACAACAACAAGAAAAAAACACGAGTGACGTGATTTAGAATCCGCAGAGAAAGACTTGATGGACATGTTGTATCAATAATTACAAAGGATGGAGGCTGGTGCACGACCAGTCAACCTTCACTGGGTTTGTGTACAGTTGCGGCAAATACCCCTCATCACAGTAAATGTTTCATGAATCTTATCGTGAATTCTGATTGATTGATTGGAGGAAACACATCGTTACACAACAGGAAAACAAAGCTCAAATGTGAACCGACCAAACCACCGACATCCTGGGTGAGGACCCAAAGGCACCTGGACCTGTACTGCACCTGTCCCCCCCGCACGGGTGAGGGTTCACTGAGGGTTCACACACCCTGGAATCAAACACACTTCACAGGTTCAAATGGAAAGAATGCCACGATTATGTCAATTTTATCTGTAGTCTGAGTTGATGAATAACATGTAGTTTGCATGAATACATGAAATGAAATGAACACTCGAGACAGAACATCTGCCTGCTATCGACGGAATATTTCATGTGTTTATCCGGCAGACGTCGTACGTTTTAAGTGGATAACGTGATCAAACTACCGATACAGATTAGGAACACGTATCCTCTGAAAACAGATCTGTTGCCCCCAGAGGTGATTTTCTATCCTTTCCATCCTTGCACATCTGTTTACTTCTGGTCAATCCCACTTCCCAACAGTGGATTTCCCCCATCTGTTAACTACTTAGTCACTCCCATACGCTTTTATCAGAGATAGAGCAGCTCCTCGGTGAGTCGGTATACTGCAGTACTCCAACAACGGAACAGACACAGGGCAACACCACAGTGACATTGTGTGCACGGGATAAAATTAGAAGAATGAATCTGCTGCAGGTTCAAGGTGAATAAAATTTGATGTTATTCCCCGGTGAGGGTTTTCATTTTTGTGTTCTTCCCAAGGTGCCTTCACATTTATCTTTCCAGTGACTCTCTTTGCATATTTTCTTTAATCCCCCTGCTGATACTCGTGCTCATGTCCCAGAGGCTCCTCAAAGCCTCCGTTGTGGGCATCAATCTTCCTGTGTACAACTTCAGGGCAGCTTGTGCCGCCGCTCATTTTCCAGCAGAAATCCAGTTTTCACCAGCGCTCCGAGGAAAGACGCATCGATTCCAACAGAGTATTTCCATTTCATCTCTTGCATTTGATCATGATTATATTGGTGGAGCTCTCGAACAGCACACTGAAAGATCATACATCATCACGCAGCTCAAAGTGTTTTACATCAAAACAAATATTAAAACAAATGAAAGTGAGAATTTTGATAATTATTCAGCTTTGTATTTGAGCCAGTAGTTACCTTCCACTTATCTAGCCATCTAAAAAAAACACAAAAAAACAGTCAT
>JBBMJM010131381.1:2335-15359 GCA_037832705.1 Centriscus cristatus
GTTCCCACAATGAATGATGGTGTATCATAGAAAGCGTCAATTACTCAAATCCAATGATGACAATGGCGCTGTAGTGAGAAGTCCAGGGGTTGGACTCGTGGTGTCATGAATTGACACTATTCATGTCGAACACGTCAAAGCCCGGCTAGCAGAAGGAAATCTGAACAGCTTGTCAGTGAAACCATTAGATTAACACAGCCTGGTGACCTTTTCATGAATAAAATATCTTGGAGCTTTAAAAAAAAAAAGCTCCAAGACTTTACTGTGTAAAAATAAATAGACATGAAACCAACATCTTAGACCAGAGCAAACCGTTGAATGTAATGGTGCACAATTTAATCACATTTAAGATGTTATATTTGGTTTACACACACGTCCATCATTTCCCCCAACAGAGTGCAGTCTTCATAAATGCATCTCACGACGTGACGGCTGAGTTTTCATCAGCATGCAGCTGCACAATGCAAACCAAGTGTCGAATCCAGTGGATCCCAGTGTGGAATGCACCCTGCACTACTCTAGAGCTCCACTAGGGGTCAAATATTACACTTTTGTCTATAAGGATGTTTCCCACCATCTAGGGTTCTCTTTTACTTCGGCATGCGATACAGAAATCTACTTCCTGTTCAGTCAGCATGACGTCCAGTCTCATTCATGTCAGAAAACCCACCAATCCAGACACATTGGATAGATCTACTACATCAGAAACACTGAGCTGTTTTGTGAAGGTAAACCCCATGTGATGTGTTAGGCACTTGAGCACTAAGCATCCTGTCTGCCTCCTGCCTCCTTTGGGGTAGATCATTTCACCAGCATTTTGACATCTATTACTGGCACTCTTTGGGCTTCACTCTGTTATCCTCTCTCTCTTTCTCTCTCTCTCTCTCTCTCTCTCTCTCTCTCTCACACACACACAGTGCTCACACAACTCTGAGTTCACTTACATCAATGCCATTCTCTCCTGGTACCCCATCAGGACCGGGCTGCCCTGGTTCTCCCTTCTGTCCCTGTAGAAAATAACACATATTATTGTTCCATACAAAATGAAGTCCAGCCATTTGGAATTTTAAACAGGTTGTATGAAATAAAGGGAAACTGGCAATACTTACTACTGAGCCAGGGGGTCCAGGAGGTCCTTTTTCTCCCTGCAGAGAGAACATGAGTCATTTCATTTCATATTTATGCATATGAACTGCTGAGCAGAATGATCTAAAAAACATTCAATGGATAATTCCCTTTGTCACCTAAAAGCACGCTTCATGTTACTTTATCAGACAAAAGAAAGTCACATTTCTCCGTGGAAAATATTGTTTCATGCAGATTTCGATTATTTTCATGTACATGCACATAGCAGGACCACCGATAATACTATGGAGTTGGAATATTTTCCTGTACGTATCAAGAAAAATATTGAGCCAATAGATAAATATCATATTAAAGAAACCTCTTAATGTCTCAAAATCAGAATCCGTTTTATTGAGTATGATTGTACGTGATTGCTGCAGTGTAAGGTGCCAATCATTGAACATGGAATACAAATATTAACAAAAAACTCTCTGAGACATCAAATGCTGCACACAGTAATAAAATAAAATAAAAATAAATAAAACTGTACTATGTGCACTGTATTACTGTGGCCCGTCAACCAATCATACATTTTCTTAAAAACTGCCTCCAGTTCAACCTGTCTGTATCACATTACTGTGCCACAAACCCAGAGCCTATTCTGAGAGCTGAGCTTCTCAAAGACCCCTCTCTCTGCAGGGAACAGAGCTCTTTTGTGCCAGTATTTTCATTTTCAGCGCCCTCTGCTGCTAACCCTCCAGTACTGCAGAGTTCCAGCAGGTTGGTATTTCTCCAGCACAATGATGCTCTTTGTGACAAAACTTGTTGGGCAAACTGCGGTGGATACTCACATCAATGCCGTCTGACCCGGGCGTGCCTGAGGGGCCTGGTGGGCCAGGTTGGCCCTGAGGTCCAGGTGGACCCCTCTGAAATCAGAAGCAGGAGAAAATCTCAGACGGTAGACTTCTTTTCAGACTATATATTAAAGTTGGTTAATGATGCTACTTTATGATGAAATGTCACACAGCTTAAGTCATCAAAGTAATGTTAATAAATGTCATAAATCAGCTTATCAAATGCATGAAGCTGAATTTGTTGGATTTCTCTGTTACAATCATGTAAAATTATTTAACTTTAAAAAATATATATTTTATTATTTAGGCCAAATGTGCATGTCGTGTGTGATCTTGCTGAAATCTCACGTTTGGGGTGCATCAAATGTGTCACAGTCTCCCCAGATGAATTACACATCCGTTCAATAATACATAAAACTGGCACGGGGGGGTAAAGGGGCAGAGGAATGTTGGAGGAGGGGTCACAAGACCAGCAGTGTTTGCCATCCAACCCCCACCCCCTTCCTCCAACTTGAATTAAATCTCAGTGGATCAAAAACTTCATCAGGTGCGACTGTAAAGTTTCCTTTGATAATCCGGTTGATCAAAAAGGTGTAGAATTAAAAAAAAAAAAAAGAAAAGAAAAGAAAGAAAAGAATGACTAGTCTTTGGAGTGAGAACATTTGTTAGTTTACATGTAGGTGTCTGTTTGAATAAGAACTTTCACACTCAATGGGTAAAATGTGTGTATGTGTATTTGTTCCCTGATGGTGTGCTTGTTTGCGTGCATGCACGTGTGTTAATTACTGGGGATTTTCATCTCTGACTGGGTTCAAACTCTTGAAAAACTGAACAAAAATGAACATAAACAGAAGTCTTCTTGGGGAGAAAAAATAAAAATAGCCCAGGTAGGGTCATGTTATGCAAAATCCCTCTAAAGAAGCTCCACTTTGAAACTAAAAAAGGAAAAACAGTCCAAACGAAATCAAAGATTATAGTCCACAAGTGGTAATCCCATTTCCTCTTGTCTCCTCACCAGGAAATCCGTTCTTTTACGTGCAGGTCAGGGGGTGAGCACACACATTATAGCTTTACAAACTGCCTGCAAACATTTTCAAACACTGTGACACCGTCCAGCAGCCCCACCGCACCATCCCAGTAAAACCAGTGTTCAGAGCCCAAAAATAAACAGTTGCACCTGAGCCAAACGGTCCCCTCCCGTCCACTTACCACTTGGGCCAGAACCAGGCACAGGGTCTGTAGGATTACCCAGGTCTTCAGCAAGGCAGAGAGAGTCGCCATGGTCCCTCTCCCCTGTCTGTGTCGCCTTGATTCACCGAATCCTCTCCTCTTGCTCCTCTTTCGGCTCCCTTATTCCAGTCCAGGCCGGCACAGTGAGAAACTGGTGGGGCAAAGCTGTCTGGGAGGAGGGGGGGGGCGAGTCAGGGCAATGTGCACAAATCCACTTCAGGGGGAGAAAGTGGAGACTGGAGAGGGATGGATGGAGGGAAGACGGGGTGGGCTGGGGGTGGGGAAGGTTAACAGGACAGAGACAGGGGTGTAATTCCGGCCCCTGTAGCTTGTCCCTGGAAGCCCAAGAAAAACCAACAGACAGGTACAGAGACACAGTTGTCGAGGCAAATCAAGTGTATTTGTATAGCGGCAGTCCACCAATCCAAGTTATCTCCTGATGTTTAACAGATTAGCTTATCTAATAGAAACTGATAAACCTCATAACACTCACATGAACAAGCTCTTTGTGACAGAGGTGTGTGTGTGTGGGGGGGGGAATAAAGGCGAAGACACCTTGGGCAGAACCAAGGCTACATGGAGAAAGAGGCTGGGGGATGAGTTGTTTCAATACCTAGCCCCTCCGAAAGACCACTGGAAGTCAAACTGGATATACCCCCACCCCATCTCATGGATTTCAGCTTTCTGTGAGTTATATAGATGGAGTTTTGTGGGGGTTGGTTTAGTTCTGCTAAAAATGCTTCCTCTTCCTTCTCTGCTTTGAAGGCATCTGAGCACCTTTACTGACATCTAGTGGACATTTTTAGAAGGGCAGGTTAGTTCTTCAGGTAACTATCAGTGCCCTTGAGAGGCCATGGAAATCTCAGCAAGCGAAAAAAAACCCAAAACTAAATATTTTGCGCCCCCTGGTGGAGAGAAATCATATCAGTATTTTAATGTGGCCACGAGATGGAAGCAAATACACATGAACAGATGCCAGTTTGACGCACTGGCGCTGCCATGGAGACCACTGCTGCAGTCAGGGAGGACCAAGTCCTTAAGAGGACAGTTCTGGGAGCTGACAACCAATGTCATAATTAACTGGCATTTATTACACGCAAAACGGAATCTCAAGAGAAAAACAAAAAGTAGCAAGTGAGTGATGTGATGCTTTTTGTACAATTTGAAAATAAATTCAAAATTACATGCTCACGCACATGCACGCATGCGCACACATTATTTTTCTTGAACCTTGAATTTGGTTTGAAATTGTGTAAATATTTGAATATATGAATACACGTATTGTAATAGGTAATTAACTCCTAACATTGGTTTGGAAACAAACAGTTGTCAAATTCTGGAGATACACAACCTCTTCTCGCCAAAAGTCAGATTTCCTGTGAAAGTAATTCCTACAGCTACTGCATGTTTCCACCATCTGTATTTACTTTCTTCAGACTCACTTTACCTCCTTTGTGATGGTAAACATTTGTGTCCTGTGTTAGATTACAGCTGTTGAGTTTTTAATATGAAACAAATATGATCAGA
Source organism: Centriscus cristatus (assembly GCA_037832705.1). Classification (NCBI taxonomy): domain Eukaryota; kingdom Metazoa; phylum Chordata; class Actinopteri; order Syngnathiformes; family Centriscidae; genus Centriscus; species Centriscus cristatus. The sequence continues at coordinate 7,012 of JBBMJM010131381.1, forward strand.
CTGTTTCTGTGTGTAGTCGATTTCAGATTTTGGTTTATGTTCTTGCAGAAAGGTTTCAAAAAGGGGCCAGATATCTAGTTAATAATAAAAGCTTTCAGTTTAAATTGTTTTAGAATACAATATAATATGAATTGAAAGCAAATGAAATTCTCAGTTCTCTGTATGTAATATATGTAAATATACCAGATTAGTAATTTACCTAAACACAGTTACAGCATCTCACTGCACATTGAGTGTCACATAGACCATCAAAGACAGAACAGAACACAAACACATATACGGATGAGTCATGCTGTTCTGCTGCTGTGTCGAAATCAACCAGTTTTCTCAAATTTGACATTTGTATTTCTCCTCACACGACGATCTGTATGCACAGATGCAACGTCGACTTACAGGCGTAGAAACTTGTGCAAGTGCAAAAAGCAGCTGTGCAGATTCTCTCACGGGTGAAAAATGAAACTAATTATCATCCAGTTGTTGCCTTTCTCATCACAAATGATTCCCCAGTCTCCTCAAACTTTCCCAAGGAAAACATTCACGAGAAACACTCAGGAGGGAAGATGAATGAACTATTTATTTCTCTAATACAGTTACATCTGGTTTAATGACAGGATGGCATTGTGCCTTCCCACTGAATAAGAGATCAAATCCACTCAAACACACTCATGCATTTATGTAGTGTTCAGATCGGTGGGTCCCATTTCCAATGTTTGCTGAAAGAAAATAATGATGATAGAACTTATGTAGAACGTGTTTTTTCTTGACTCATTTTCCGGGGAGAAAATTATACTTAACTACCAACACATCCCCGGTGTCCACCATGATAAATACAAGTAAACATGTATTAATAGTGAGAACTAGTACTCGAATGGTAAAAGATTCATAATTTATAATTTCGTGCATCATCAATATACTGTAACAAAGGTAAATATTATCTATTTTTACACAGATTGCCATGTCTGTATTCATTAAAAGGCCTATTAGGTAGTTCATCAGACCTGTGGACGTTGGCTATGTTACAAAAATATTAACATGCAAGTGATTGAAATGACATGAGAGTGAGTTACAAGGGAGAAGGGAGGTTTGGGCATTCATTCATCTGTGGGCGTCCACTGCTCCTGAGAAAGACATGTTTCACACAGCAGGGCTGCTTCCTCTCCAATAAGAGGGACAGGGGAGAATGGAAGTCATCATAAAAGTAGGACGCAGAGGAAACACACACACACACACACACACACACACACACACACACACAGCAACGCTGTGTGATGATGACAGACTGGGTAAATATTATTCTGGAGTTCAGGTGCGTGGAGCCGTGGTCAAAGTGATAACAGTGGAGGTTGTTTAAAAACCCTGAGGGATTTGAGGCCACACCCGAAGGCTGCAGTTGCTTTGAAAAAGGCATAGATTACCGTCAGGAGAGGAGTGAGGAGAGGCAGTCGCTGACACGCTGATGATGTACCGGCGGGGGATATTCTCCTTGGTATAACATGTATTCATTACCTTGTTTCATGATTAAGCTTTCGGTGTGGGTAACCCTTCAATCGCTTTGTCAACATGGGGAATCCATCGCGGGCGAAGGACAAAACTACACTGTATTTTCAAGAGACTTGTAGACGAAGAGAAATGTCGACAACAACTTTGCCCTCAGTTTTTTTTTTTTTTTTTTTTTTTTTTACCAGTTTACTAACTTACTGTTAGACTGAAGAGGACTCGAGTGAAAATCTCCTAACCTTCCAGGCATTCCACTTTAAGGGCACTTCAGCATCCACCTTCACATGGTGCCTGCGCCCGGACTTTAACCTCATGGAACGGCAGACCTCAGCGGTGAGAACTGGCTGCCGGTCACAGCCAGAGAAAGTGATCAGTGCCGCACAGACACAGAAACACACACATGCTTAGCAGCCGCTGACCCTTGTCTGAGCTCTGTGGGTTTTTAAACAACAAAGAACGGCACATATTCATCGGACCCGAGTCCCGACGAGACTTCCACCAATACCAAAGATAAGGGAGGAGAGGAATTACAATTCATCTGTGTGTATTTAGTGTGTTTAATGTGTTTGACTTGGCTGACAAGAGGGAGTATTTCATGTTATGGCGTTATTATGGTAGCTAGATATTAGCCTCCAGTCTCTTCTGAACTTTAGTACTGACTTCTGTGAACATTACTGCAGAATTATATTGACCTGTGGAGACCTGAGGTCTGGCACGAAACTGTGGTGTTTAAATCCAGTTTGAACTGCTTTTGTGAGATTTGTACACGTCAAACACCGTAACTCTGTCACTTTCCTCCAGTAATGTCATTTGTTGCCCAAATATTCATGTGTCCAGTAGATTAGAGCACTGCGTGAAAGCAGTCTGATTCCCAAACTCAATTTGTCTGTGAACATACAGACAGCGAAAGAGGATTCGATCATGTACAAGTATTTAAGAAAACAAAAAATGCAACTTACCAACAATTTCCTGTACAAAGCCATTCCTGAAGTCAATACTAATGAAAATATGTCAAGTTTTGTGCTCATTAAATTATTTTTTTTGCGACACACTGTTCATCACAACAGATCACACATAGTAGAGTTTAAAGGATTGATACTTGAGTAGAAGCATCTTTCATCTTTCATCACTCGGCCATTAAGGCCTTACGTTAATGTAATAAACAGTCACTGCACGTCTTATTCTTATGTGGTATGTGAATTGAGTACAATAAACATAGTGCAGGTGTCCCAAAATGTCATACTGTTCTTTAATATGAATATACATGTTTCATACTTGTTGAAAAGAAACCCTATCCATGTACACTTAATCCCTGTTCATGAATACGTCAAGATAAATATGTGAAATAAAACTTTATGTTCAGTGTTTTACAAATGTATACAGTCATTTCCTGAAATTTCCAGTCAACCTGAACTCCCCTTTGCCCCAATCAGGCGTGACGGAGAACTAATACCCTGCTGGTTTAATCTACAGCCCCGCCAAGACCAGAGACTTTGACTTTGGGGGGTTGGGGATCTTGGACCCTTTCCTCGGAAAATGAATGAAAAATGTTGTGGTTGTCTGAAAACCGTCAAGCACAGAAACACTGTCATCGCACTGATGGAATGCTCAGTAAATCAAAACTAAAACACAGCGGATTCCAGTGGCCAATGATGTCTTTAAAAGCCCTGAAGGAGCCGAGGACGAACAAATATCTGTGCCCCCTGGATGCTCCAGAGGAAGGACTTAAATGGATTTACCAGGAACCAGTTGCATGTATTTGCAGTATTTCCACGAGAGAATGTTGAAGTCAACATTTGAATGAATGATGACACAGCACATTGATTAGTACTTTCAAAGCATGTGCACTTACAACAAGAGTGACAGTTAAGACCGTGATAAAAAGAAAGGGATGGAACAGAATGGAGGGGGAGTCTGTCGGCTGGCTGCTCTACACAGAATCATATCATTGCTCCTCATGATAACCCCCACCCCACCCCTCCCGATCATTCCTGACCGACATACATATTAATGATGGCGCTTTGACATAAGAGCTGTTGACACCCCAGATGAGCCTGAAAGGTCGATAGACATTAGGTTCTGATTAACCTGGAGTTTAAAGAGGTTGAAGAGGGCTGGAGAGGGCCCTATCAAGAAAGAAGATGTGAATTAATGGGTGAAGATGGTCTTGTTGTTCGAGTGCTGTATGATGTGTCGCGCGCCCTGTTCCTTGTTAAACATGTAGGCTTTTGTCAATATAACTCATATGAGTCATGAGCCTGATTAAAGCTGTTTTATACATCTGCGCTGAATTAATGCACAGCCTAGGTCATCACCTACTCAAGGGCCCTACGTCGGTCTGCTCTGCAGAGAAACTCCAGTCAACAGCAGACTTACACATGCTGTGTTGAAGCTTTTCCAGCCACCGGGGTCTTTCAACTCCAACTCCAACAACAGCCTCCTCCTCAAAGATCGGAGCGAATAGATGGAAATGCTGCTAAAAAACGCTGAAGAAAACGATCACAATCATATTTCTGTGGAGGTTGACCATCAGGCACCAAACGTTGCCCAAACTACGCTGTAGGTACGTACTGCCTCTCGATTTGTCACAGAACTCAGCCTTGACAGAAGATGAATTATTGCATTTCAGGTTTTCCGTCCTAATTTCCCATGGAAATGATTTATTTAAAGAAATGTCTTTGAAGTAACACACACAGAGGAAACGTTTGATTTAGACGTGAATGCTAATTTATTTTAATAAAATTATGACCAACAGCTAGTTATTTCAGACTGCTGAGACAACCTGCAGAGTCCTCAAAGAGGTAGTCCCATCTGTGCTTTTTAACCTCGTCAGTCAGAATAAAATATTCTGCTGAAAAAAGGACTTTCTGTGCCAGCGGCCAAACGTATCTCCTGAGTACACTGAATTCATTAATCAGTTTAAATAGGTTGCCTAACGAAGATACAAATGATTTTCAGTTTTTTTTTTATGATCTTTTTTTTCTCAACCAAATTCTAAACTTGTAATATCACATTATGTATTATTATATGATATTTATTATCTATATTATATAATATTTATACAGATCTTACAATCTGATCGGCCTCAGTGGAACTGTTTTACAATGGTTTCCATCGTCTTCATCGGATAATGAGTTTTACGTAAGCACTGGTGAATGTTCATCTCAAAATGGATTGAGGTGTCCATCAGGGGTCAATTTTAGGTCTGACACTTTTTAAGTGCTGTATGCCCTGACATGACACACATAGGGCGTGAGGTCAGTGGATTTGGAATAATGAAAAAGAAAATGGTAAACCAGAACCTTTATCAGAGCAGGGTACTTTTTTTCTTTCTTTTTTTTTTATTTTACAAATAGTACTTTTAAACAAATGTCAATTCCTGAGCCGAAATATTTCTATTCAGACTATTCAGGCAAGGAAAGGGAAGGGAACATTAATCAACTAACTTTAATTTAGTTAAATCATGAAATAAGAAATAGACGTGGTGCCATCAAATGCAGACAGATCTCAGGACTTGTATTATTATAATCATGTGATGCAGTTTAAGTAATCTCTCCATAGTAAATTGAACAAATCGTCAACAATAATTCCACAGTAATAACACAAGGTTCTGCTTTAGTCATCTGAATCCACTACAAGTGCCGTTACTCTGCTGTGTTCAACAATGCATATAAATTAGAAATAATCACTTGGTAATGTGACAAATAGGGTGCAGTCAGAAAATACAATGCTCAATTCATCTTCTGCTTTCAAAGAGCTGTTCCAGATCCTAAGCCGACATGGTCTGACATCCTTTTTATTTAGAAGCATTAACCAACATTCCCCCCCCCCCCAACCCCCCACCCCAAGCACACACCCCAACACACCCACACACACAAATAATGTGTGTGCGCATAACAGCAAAACATGGGCCACCCCAGTCAAAAAAAGTCTGGAAACACCATTGACCTAACCTCATCCTATCAATACGTAATAATAGAGCTGTCGATACGTCAGTGGCTCTGATTATTATATCAATGTTCAATAAATGTCCTCTTCATACACATATTTGTATGTAATCCATTACCTGACCTAAAAGTAATAATAATCAAGGCCGCCTTACAAATCCTGCCAGAACAGCCCAATTAAGACCAGGTTTGATCTTGCGCTAACACATCCGAATGGATGGATCTGAATGCACACCAACTCAGAAGTCGGTACCAGGCTTTATGAAGACCAGATGGTACAGCCACTCCTCACTCCCATCTCGCACTCGAGAGACGACCCTTTGTGTGATATGTTAGCATTCAAAGTTCAATCGGTCAGTCGTCAGGCTCCAGATAGTAACAACTAACACTGGGCTGGTTTTGCCATCCTCTCATCCTCCGATCCCTCGTGATAAACCCTAATGGATTTGTGTTGTTGCACACGGCCCATCTGACCAACTGTGTCCGTCTTTGCACTCCCTGAACTCTCTCCGTCCCTACTTGTCTTCATTAGCGTTATCTCTGATCATTCCCCTTCTGTCTGCTGCCCAGTTTCATCCATCTCTTTATCTTCCACTTTGTCATCTCTTGTCTTTCCTCCCTCTTCTCCCAACAACACACACACATAGAGCTCAGAGCTCTTAGACTGTGCATTTTTCAATGACATTTGGTTGCCATACTTTTTCATCTCACACTAGAGGATTGATTAAAACCCTTTGAGGCCAGCGATCCATACTGCTGACACCATCCTACCTTTACCACCATATCTCCTTCAAAACCACCCCCTCATAAAGATCTGGGTGGCCCAGTTCATCCTAAGAGCTTGTGTAGAAGCGATTAGAATTGCCTGTGTGCAGATTTAATCTGCAAGAGGTCAATCCTGTAATGTCTTTTGGTTAACCGGTCATAAAACAAACAATAGTTAAATATGATGGTGCTAACCTTTTTTTTTTTTTTTCACTCATCGGATTTCTTGTCTTTACACATTGATTCTCCGTTTTCGGAATTAGGATTCAAATAACTCTCTCTCTCTCACACACACACACAACCCATTTTATCAGGCAGACCAGTCTTGATCTACCACCCCCCCCCTTCCCTATCACCATCAATCTGTCTAAACGTCTTCCCTCGTCTCGTCCCCACTCCTACCGCTCATCTCATTTTATCTCCCTCCGGGTCATAACAGCAGATCTCCACAGCGTTCTCCCTCACTTTCATTCCCACATTTACAACCACTTATCTGGTTGTTTTCTTCGGCCATTTCCTTCACTGTTTTGCAGTTTCTTCACACCCTCTGCTCTGCACTATCTCTCCTGTCTTGCCTAGTAGTTCATGTCTGCTCTCTTTCTTGATGAAACTACTGCATGACTGGAGGAGCCAGCTGTGAATGATAGCCCCATGGGAACGGATAAAGCAATAAAGTCATAATTCACAGGAACATCATAATTCCCACCATCGGTGGCATCTACCATCTACTCAAGGATGGTCCAGTATGGGGGTGCCAGATTGTGTAGCTATACTAAGGTGTACTTCTATAAATGAAACTCGGCTCTCCAATGTTTGTGATAAAATGTCCTGACGCTGTGTTTAAATAACCCCAACCCGTTTTTGGGTTTTTTTTTGCGCAGTCAAGGGGAAATATGTTGCAATGTGATCTAAGTACTGTTGGATGTGGTACAACACCGTGCACATAAATTCTTGACTTCATAAGATATTCTGTGATCGTCCACTTCCCAGCATGTCCCATTACATTTATACACATATATCTGTCTGGTGCAGGCTATGGAATCATTGAAAAAATGTCATTCCATATTTATATGTCATGCAGATGATGGAATGGACCCCAGAGTGTGGAGATTTGGATTAGGTATGTATCTGCACTCTGTATTATGTCGGATCAGCAAATACCAACCAAATCTAATATATCTATATATTCCTCCTCTTTCAATCTGACAAGTCCAAGCCGCTAGTGCTCCTTTTACAACTGTGGATTTATTTAATCCAGTTCTTCTGTGATATTTCTCTTCCTTCTTGTTTCTGCCATTGCTTTGGACAGCTGCATTGATCATTGCATTCACACAATACACCATTGTTCACATAGATGGATTCTGGGCAAAGCCCTCAGTATATTATGTTTTGGTCAGTGTATTATTCCAGCTGGGTACCTGATAACCGGCAGTTTGTCTAGGGCCTGGTTCTCATTCATCTGTTTGGCTGTTGGTGACCTTGCTGCCTCTCTGTTTCCTGTCACAGGTTATGCTTCCATCTGAGAATTCAAGGATATATTTTGTTCTCATTACAAGCTCAACCCAGTCATGTTCAGGATCACATCCTGCAATGGCTGCAGTGTGGATGTAGCACGGGACTCACATTTTCTGCTATGTCAGTGGGTTTGTTGTCTCCTGCACTGGTCCTGCTGCTACTCCAGCATTCCTTATATGGCATTAGGTGTGTTAGACAGCCTGGACCTCAAACCTGCCAGTGATTTATGAGGCCATGTTCATGAAATTTGTTATTTGAGTTGCATTATATATTGTTCATTTACATAGGTGAGAGGTTCAGAGGATTAGAAAGAACATGTTCTCCAGTGCAGTCACATACTGAACTGTTCAACAAATGCATGCAGCATTTAAGGAAAGTTTGGCATTCGATGGACTGGAGTTGATTATATTGACCAGGTTTATTTTGTATGTATTTATGTTCTCTCAGTAGTAATCATTTAAGCCGGCCCCAGTGGGAAATAACATCACAGAAGACATACAAGTAAATGTGTTACCAATGATCATAAGGCTTCTAAAAGCCCACACACAAATGAGCTCCAATCAGTGTCTACCAGCTTAAGACCGGAACACTTGGGAATATAAACACACACACACACACACACAC
>JBBMJM010131393.1:0-12530 GCA_037832705.1 Centriscus cristatus
CTCTAAATTGTCCTTAGGTGTGAATGAGTAAAAAATCATGAGTGCATGAGTGGTTGTCTGTCTTTCATGTGGCCCTGCGATAAGCTGGCAACTTGTCCAGGGTGTACCCCGCCTTTCGCCCATTGAACGCTGGGATCGGCTCCAGCACACCTGTGACCCGGAAATGGAATAAGCTGCATAAAATGAATGAATGAATGAATGAATGAATGAATGAATGAATGAATGCTGCAAAAGCAAATTCTCAGGTGGAACTAAGAGTTCAAACCTCTTGATGATGACCAATGAAATGAGGTGTCAGCGTTGCGTAAATTGAAAATAAAAAGGCAAAATTACCGGATCTTTTCCTAGATATTTTCATTATTATGTCACACAGACGCTTGTTTATTTTTATTATTCATTGACAAATTGAGATTTAACAACCTGCCACCGAGGAATTATCCTCATCCTCTTTTTTTTCCCTGGTCACCCCACAATAGGGCAGGGTAGGAGCACCAAGGACAAACCGCCACCCCACAAGGGAAGACACATCCAAGGCTACTGTATTCATCCCACTGTGTAACTATTGGAAAAAACCAAAATCTGAATCCATCAATAAGTCAGTGGAAGTCTGCTGAAATGGAACTGAAGTTCAATGAAACATTTCCCCATGCTAGAGGTTCGGCAGATGTGTAGGTTGTAAAGGGTGGTGTTGGTGGCTGGGGGGGGTGTCAAACTCTTTAGCTTCTATCCCACATCCTCCTACAGCTGTGCTGCTCTCAGGTACAGTGGGTCAGAGCGTGAAGGATGAAGCGAGCAGTATGAACTGTGCACCCTCTCCCTCTTCTCGGCTTTCTCTTTTCTCCGCCTCTCTCCACAGTCTTGAATATGATGTAGTGCTGCTGGTTATGTCATGTTTTTGTTGGCTATTGAATAAATTCCATGTAACAAAGTTGTCATTGCTCCCCAAGTGCACAGATTTAGCTTATTATATGACTTTAAAGGATGAGGGATCTATTTGGGGGTGACAACGATGCTCTAATTCCCCCTTAATTCCTAACTCAACACAGAGCACTTTTGCAAATACCAAGTCTCTTCCACACTATTTCATGCTGGAGCTCTCCTTTGCACAGAGGCAGTGACATCATCCCTACAAGACCTCCATTATCAGCCATCTGATGACATGTTAGCACGCTCGTTTGGTTGTCATGGAAATGGAAAAAACTGCTGTTTGTACAACAGCTCGTCTCTGCCTGCAGAGACTAGCACGAACAGCAGTTTTACAGTTAAAGGATCTGTGGGTGAGCGAAGCGTGAGCAGCAATGGAGCAGGGGCAGACATGACCTGATATTGATAGAAACTTGAGTTGATGGAATCATTGATGCTGAAGGAAACGTTTTCTTCTTAAGAATGTGCTGATATGTGGGATGAGACGATTCCTTATCCTATGGTTCCAGCTGATGAAGGATCAGGTAAACAGGACAGAGACATGATTGCTTGTGTGATCTCATGAATGGTCTTTCCTACTGGCAGGTATCAAACCTCAGTGATCGTCGTCTTTTTTGAGCAAGTGTCAGACTTGCTCCTTCTGCGGAATAAAAAAAGACAAAGACGAGCGCATGCACTGAATTGTTCTTTCGTCTCTCACTGGAGTACAAGTAGACCTTTCCACCACAAAGGACTGAGGAGGCAGAGAGCTGCGAGGTGAAACCTGAGGCTCAGAGAGAACAACAGGATTATGGGGAAACACTGGAGAAAATCCCTACTGGTCTACTGACCAGAAGTCAAACCTGGAGGTGGGTTACCACGAGGAAACGGCAGAGAGAGTCTGAAGAAGTAGGAGTATCTGAATGTTGTAGACATCAGGTGCGTCACCTGCTGCAGCTGCCTGGACCCCCTCCTGGGGGGAAACAGACTGTACAGTTGAAGCCAAACAGTCAGAGAATTGCTGTTTCTCTCAAAGGAGGGAGGTTGAAATACTTGACTCAGTTGCACAATTGGAGCACCACCAGCTCAGGAATGGCAGCAGCAGGTGACGTATGGAGAATGTCCTGGTGTCAAGAGGGGCAGCAAAGAAACCACGGCCTCCAGGGAAAGAGTCATGGACAGACCGATTCTCTGCAAAATGTACCCGGACCAGACTGGCTGTCCAGAGAGTGGATGAGAGGGAGCGCTGCCATCCATCCTGTATCATGTCTCATGTACAGCGGTACATCTATGACACCAATGACACCACCACAGTGGAGATCAGGGTGATGAGGACAGCGCCAGCTATGGCTTCTCCTAATTTCTCTCCATCATAGTTACTCCACTCCACCACTTTGACTCCCCCCGGGGTTAAATGGGAGCATGGAAACACCCTCCTGCTCTGCTCTGGAATCTCATCTGCAATGATAACTCCAGACCGTTTCCATACAAAACTGGCAGCACAGTCAAGCATAAGTTCAGGTGAATGAAAAAGGAAAAGCCATTAGATGATTTTTAAGGCCGTTGAAATGTGAAGTGCTATTGTTTCAAACACTGTCAGAATATTTATGAGTGCATAATGTGGGAATGCCTTGATTTGTTCCTCGTTTATGAGCACCTCGTTTGAAACAAATGAGGTGCTCATAAATTACTGAAAGCTTCTGCGGCAGGAAATAAGGAGCTGTTTTCAACTATATCTTCCTCATACCACATGGGCTGTCAGAACGTACCTCTTGGCAGGATCGGCCATCTGCTACCAGAGTTCTGATGCTTAACCTCTGTCCTGGGGTCAGTGTGTAATATGGCAGGATCAACTCATTCAAATGCATTAAGCAGTCGGTGAAACCTGGATTTTTTGAATTTACGGCCAGTCATCCAGCAGTGGCAGTGAAATGAAAGTAACAAAGCTTGTATCTCTATCTTCTGCTGTAATGATCAACATGTGGGCAGGTACTTTATTACTTATCAAACCAAACTGTGAACAATCTTCTGACTGAAAAGTACTTCCCAGGGGTTTGCCCAGTTGGAAATTCCTTCACTGGTGCATGTGATGCAAACGACGTAGATGCATGCATGATGTGCATGTTTATTAAGTTGCATGTTAGTGCCCATTGTGAAAGACCTCCGACCTTCAGATCGGCTGTGTGAGGTGAATGTAGTTTCTCCCCCCCTGTCTGTTCCTGTTTGGTACTGGCTTTTACAACTTTGTCAGCATGCATGACTTCTCCGTGAAGTCTCAGTGTGTTGATGTAGACTACTGCCACACCGACAAGGAATCATCAAGCTGCTCACGTTCACGTCACACAGGATTCTGCCTCAACCTGCTGGTAGCAGCTGTGTGTGCGCGTTACTTTTGCATGTTTTGATTAAAACATTGTTACTATTTTGCTCGTCACAATGTCTTTGGGGTGAAGGAGTTTGGTGCTGATGGATGGATAACCTCTCCCTGCCTCCAGTGAGGTTGAGAGGGGGGGTGGGGGGGGGGCACTGTCATCCCTCTGATGAGTGATGCCTCAAGAGAGTGAATCCCAGAACCGGGCTTGGGGATACAGGTTAGATAGATCAATTGGTGGATAGATGGTAGGAAGGTTACATGGGACAAGTTGTTGAGCATTGTTAGAACAGACTGAACTCTATAAATGTTCAGAACAAAAGGAATGGAGCAGGGTTGGGCAACCAAAGGGGTCACATGACAAACTGGGATCGCTGTAGTGGTCCAGACACGTGGGCTGAACTCAGTTCAGCTCAATGTTAATTTGATCTCTTTATAAACAGCAGTATGTGTGTGTGTGTGTGTGTGTGTGTGTGTGTGTGTGGAGAGATAGAGAGAGAGAGAGAGAGAGAGATTGTCTGTCCTCCATGTGGCCCCGATGAGCTGATGAATCGTCCAGGTTGGACCCTTACAAGTTAACTGGATGGACAGCGCATATTGTCTCGAAAGACACAAACCTCAGTGCGCCACATTAGTAGATCAGCACATTATTTGTGGGTGATGTCATGTTTGCTCACGTTTTGTTTACACACACTAACTTTTAGTTAATCAGGCCCTGTATGTGCTCCGCCAGTATTGTATCAGACAAACATTCTTCTGGTTATCGGTATCCTGGAGAGACACATTCTAAATGGATTATTTTTTTTCTCATGGTACATTCGTGCATCAAACACTACTATAACTATAAAAAACAGAGAAAGTCTGAATCCCGATTGGATACCTTTTACAAAACCAAAATCTTTGATAAAAATATCATCAGGACGCTCTAAGAATGAAAAACTGCAAACGTATTGCTCCTCTGTTGTAGAACAGTTGCACAGTGCCTCCTTCTGGAGACTGTTGGAAAGTGCAGTCCGTCTCCAGTTCACGAATGAAAATACAGTTGTAGTGACTACGTGTGTTGCACCGCTAATTTATGTTTTTATAATAAAATACATATATACTTACAGTACACCGGCAATTTTTCTGTGGTTTCGAAATTATGTTACTCAACGACATCTATATATACTGTACATGTTCATAACTGCAAGTCCCAAATTGCAACATCGTCATGTGGTTTGGCCCGAGGATCAGGCAGGAAAAAGCATGATGAGGATGAATTGAGGGCGTTCAAGTTCATATATAATCCGCCACATTCTTTAGAGGTGTTATGCTAGATGAAAAATGTACCTGTGTGCATTTATTTTACACATTCACACAGCTCAGTCGGATGGGGCTCCAGGGTGCAGGGTACCTACATATATAAATATATATACAATACATAATTCATACACTCAAATTACAGAACAGAACAGAACAGAAGTATTTAGAGAAGAATACATGGATTCTGTGGAAAGAAAAGGTGTTAAAACTGTAGGAATTATTAGAAGGATCCGTTCATTCCTCCATAGATCCAGTTTGCTTCTATGTTTGTACTGTACAGTGGGATAGTTACTCTCTATCCCACCCAGAAACGATTTCTCTAACCCGCCACAAACAGAGAATACAGGACCTCGTGTGTTCCTCCACGTTGAGAATTAATATACAATATTTGATATTAATATCAGACAAACTACCAAATATCATCATACCACAACTCCCAGACTGCTTCCAAAAATACATCCATACATTTTTAGCATTCACGCATGTGCAACAAGGCAAGTAGGTCAGCTGCATCGCCCTTCTGCCACCAGGGGGCAGTATACTATCAGATACCGGGGTCTACTATGTAACTTGAACATCAACAGGCTTACAGCTCCACCTCCATGGCAACATTTAAAAAGAGACTGTAGTTGAAATTACTAAAGCACTATTTGTGTTTTCATCCGGCTGGCCCCTAAAACAGGGATTAACTCGTGTGTATTGCCCCCCCCCCCCCCACACACACACACACACACACGCACGCACGCACACACGAACTCTGTCGATTACTTTTATTATTATTACTATTGAAATAATGAAAACGTTTTCATTATCATAAGATATGACAAGGCAATAGCTAAGGTCAGTTTATAAGATCACCCACACAGCCCTTCTTCAAACGTATATAAACTTTATTTGGGTATGTGCGTTAAATAAAACAATTGATGTTAAGATAAAGGTAGATATATAGAGCATCATCAGTTGATAAATTAGTGTAACTTACACCAGCAACACACACATCATACAGACATATTCACATCATGTATGTGGTTTTCAGCTTTGTGGTGATATTCTAACTTCAGAAGTTGAATACAGTACAGTAGATGATTGTCCTCTGTAACTCAGTCCCTGTCCATCTCTTCTTCTATTGCGTTTAGTGATGATCAGTTCCTATACTGTTGCTACAACAAGATTATTCTAGAAAAGAACTGTGGAGAGAATGAGAGAATGTCTTCAATAGCTTCAAGGTCATGTGACATGGACATGCCATACGTCTGTCTAATTCAGGGGTGTCCAAACTATATTTGGCGTGTGGTCCATTTTCAATTGGCCTGCAAGACATTTTTTAAATCAAATAGAATATGGCCCGCACTAAAACTTTTCCTGAGTGTGTTGCACTTCTTAGATTTAACACCAGGGGGAGCTACTGTTAATCAAGGCAGTTGCTCCTGTAACAGTTGAGCGAGCTGTGGATTCCACTTGTCGCAATACAGCCAATCGTGTTTGTGTGTGTCTGTGACCCGGACGCTGATTGGCTCCCGTGGCTCTTCTCATCTTAAACTGGGCTGTGACGTCAACACAGCGCCAGTACGCGATGATTGAGCTCATGGTAAGTCACAATCACGAAACACAGCATCATGTCCATGTAAATATCGCATTATAATAACACAGCTGTCATCCAATATTCAGATATTTTAGTTAGCACAAGGAAAGGGATTTAAGTGTTCGCTGTTCGTAGCCTGTGCGCTAAGCACTAGCAGCGCTAGCGCGGGACCTGCGCTAACGTCGCTAATTGTTCTAATAAAGTTGTAGGAAGTGCTGTGGTCAGGTGTGTCTGACTGGTGCGTCCCCGAGTTCTACCGCAACTTGGAAAAGGACAAGTTTCCTCTGTTGAGATGCCAACATATGTATGGCTCAACATACACATGTGTATCTGTTAGAACTGAATGAAACACAAAATGAACCAAAGTGACTGACAGCCATCTCCATGATGTCCCTCGCATCTCAACCACTAAATTTACTCCAGACCTGCCTGAGTACAATGCCGTTCCCACTTTAGGTGAGTAAAAATATATCCACAGTACCCGTGTGTTAATATGCATGTGCAGGTACACATGCGTCATATATATGTAATTTTGCGCACCACTTTCTTATATGCGATTTTCTTGTTACTACACAGAGTACGCTCAGCTGTGCATAGACTGACGCACGCACAGTGTTGCCAATTTGGCGACTTTCTCGCTAAATCTGGCAACTTTCCAGATCCTCCTGGCGACTTTTTTTGTCAAAAGCGACTAGCGACAAATTTTGCGACTTTTTCTGGCGTGTCTGGACCTCTCTTTGTGCAGTTCCTGTCCTCAACGAGCAGCGGGTGCTGCCGTGAGCCCCTATCCCGCCTCACACGGTTCTCCCCGCTAGTCAGAGCCAAGGGGAGACCCACACCACTCCGCGTCAAGACTTCAAATGAATCCCGCATGCGCAAACCCACCGCTACAGCTCATGGCGTTCATTAAAATTACATGCAAATTAGGCGATGACGTCATTTAGCGACTTTTAGGACAGCCAATAGCTACTTTCCTTACTGGGGAGTTGGCAACAATGCGCACGCAAAGTCTGGCACGAATGGCGTCGGATCAGCACCGCAGCTTGATGGCCCGAGTTCCGTACCCAGCACAGCTAATACTCCCCAGAATAATTTACTAAAATGATACACACTCCTGTTATTAAGTCCAGTTCAGTCTGTTCATGTTGATAACCCTTTCAAACAAAGGTCAATAGGTGTGTTACTAAGCCTTATTGTTTTTTTCTCTGTACTGTAAATCTTCTGTCTAATAAGAAATCTGAGGCTACTGTTCTGAGAATGTGCTACCAAAGCTTTTCCTGAATAAATCAGTAAAGTATCCATTTGTGTAAAGCTGTGATAAAGATGGTTTTGTCTTTAATTATATTCAACAAGACAGAATATTTGTCCACTTTCAGTTGATTTGTCTAACTTTAATACACAAAAGTTAACATGATATACATAGTTTCTATTAAGTGGCCCCGCCCCTTCTATATATTTATGTATGTGGCCCTCAGTGAAAAAAGTTTGGACACCCCTGCTCTAATTCTACATCTGTCCTAGATATGAGATACTCTTTTAAATATTGTATTTGAATCCCTTTTGTTTTGAATTCTGTTTTATTTATGCTTCAAAACCCCATTTGTTCTTGTGCACATAAAGACAAAAAGTAAAAATAGTCGTAAGTCCATCCATCATCTTCCACTTATCTGGGGCCGGGTCGTGGGGGCAGCAGCCCAAAAAGGGACCCCCAGACTTCCCTCTCCCCGGCCACCTCCTCCAGCTCCTCCGGGAGAACCCCAAGGCGTTCCACCTATACTCTGAAGCAGTGTTTATTTGTTTTAGAGCAATATTTTGGTGGAAAATACCAATTTCCTCAATAAAATTTCAAGTCTTTAAGTTCATCAACTCATCCTTTATTATTCATGTTGAGACAGTTCTCATTTTCAAGACAAACGGTCTCATGTTGATACTTCCCTGCATCAATTGTGTTTACTGCAAAACAGATTTATTGAAAAAAAAAAAAAAATCTATCGGACAAATCCTTCTGAGAGGTACTTCATGTGATCATCAGAACTAACTTCTAAAGATTCTGATGTAACCCATAACACACACACACACACACACACACACACATGATCATCATCATCATCATCCTGATACCAGATCAGATCCGATCACTGCTAGATGCATTTACACCCCCAAACAGATTCTGCCGTGAAGTCGTGCGGTCAGAATCAAAGGTGCACACCGTTTAACACTCACTGAGATGATGTTTGTGTCCCAGCTGTCTCTTCTGTCTTCTGGCTTGACTGGGACAGACAGGTCTGGTTCCAGGAACTCTGCAGATACATGCTGGTTTGGAGCATTCATCTCCTTGACTGTGCATTTGTGCATCTCTGCTCCTTCATGCGTCTTCTGTCGCTGCAAGCGTAAGCTGCAGGAGGTCCCTGTGTCTGTGTTGCCACCCCCCCAAAATCAAACAAAACACACACGCACACACACAATGTACAGTGTTGGCTAGATACACACCGTTGTGTCTCGCACCTCCCCTGATTAATTATATTCGTAATGTTATTTTTTTGCACGTTTGCGTACATGAACGCATGTATATTAATTTGTTGCTGTCACTGTCTTATTTGAAATAATTTTTGCACATGATTTGCATATGGAAGTCAGGACTCGGCAGAGTGCATGATGGCAGACACACTTCCTCTGGTGCAGTCACACACATTAGCACATGTATGTACACCATCACAGGAGGTTACTCACCCCAACAAACCAAACGCAAGCTGTTCGGTTTTCTTGTCAGCCGCCCCCCAACCCGACACACACACACACACACACACACACACACACACACACACACACACACACACACTCCCCCCTCCCTTTGTCACATTACCATTACTGCCATCGCGGCCCTGCAGATGCCACTTAGCTGCAGACACACCTCTTTATTTCTCCATCCATCCCTCCGTCTCATGGGATGCAGAGGAGGGACTAAACAGGGGAACTCTGTGTGTGTGTGTGTGTGTGTGTGTGTGTGTGTGTGTGTGTGTGTGTGTGTGTGTTTGGGGTGTACTGGGGGAAGGGTGTCCAGCAGGTTAATGAATTAGTAATTAAGATTGACATTGCATCTGCTGGGGGTTTCCCTCAATCCCTCAAACTATCTCCACCTCCCTTATCACTATATCGTCATCTGTGCATCCTCTGAACTCTCTTTGTCCTCCTCAGGATCGCCCCCCTCCCCACGCCCACCCACCCACCCACCCACACAGTACCTGTCTGACTGTGGGCCTGGCCCCTCTAACCTTCTCCTCCCCTTGTCTTCAAATATACACCAGTTTCGTTGGTTCCTCACATCTGATCTATCCGCACACATATCTCCATCCATAATCCCTCCATTCTCTCCCTATCGCTTTCAGCCACTCCACCTTCATCTGTCTCCTTCTAATGTGCTATTGATCACTGGCAATCACTGGATTGGAGGCTGAGCTCCTCAATCCATGCAGATGCTACATTAAAGCATGCCACGCATCTACACAGCTGTGCTCAATATCCCTAATGAAAACGTAGCATTTTGCCAGCACAAAGTGCGGAGCCGTATGTGAGTTTGCATACTGCTGTGCTTCATGACCTTGAGATGTCCTGAGAGAAGATATTGTCAGTTCTATGTTGCATGACCACAATACAGTGGCTCTTAATTGGTTCATTGGTTCATATAACTGTTGATTCTACTTGAAACGCGAAAAAAAGAAAACAAATATGAAATATGTGTGTTTGACGTACAGTGGATGAAATGACTGTTGTGTTCGTTGTCAATGAGAGAGGGGACCAGATCGTGTGTGGCTCTCAGTAAAGCCCAGTTGTTTGCCATTGTACTATTTCATTGGCCTAAATTTGCGTTTTTATCAGAGAAATCCTGCAGATTCCAAACCACACCTGGGTTTTTGTCTCTATGTGGTTAATAAGACCACCAGTTTGACAGCCGCAAAACGATGTGTGCAGTATGTTTTGGGAGAACACACACACTCACTTAACAATAAATCATTGGCTAAAATGTGTAATCAACAACTGAGAAGTGTTTGTGTTTGGTCTCTGGTTCATGACGTATTCTCCTAAACTTCAGCTGTATTCAGGCTTTTGGGTGTAAAAGTTTAATTTATATACCAGTAGACATTGTTGCATTGTAAGAAATATACTGCCAATGTCGCCATCATGGTTTGTGTCAGGACGTGTGTGTTGCAGGAAACAAATATCAAAGGTCAAACTGGTGACACAACAAAACATCAAATGAAACCAAACACGATTAAGATCAGTGAATTCAAACCGAAACACGCAGATTCAGAGAAGCATAAATAGGGCAAACACCTCAGTGGTGCTGGCTCTTGTGGGCTCATTGGGTTTAAAATAAGTTTGCTGTCGTCATCTTATGCTTGCTTCAGGGGGCGGGTTATGGAGCCAATGCCAGTTATTGATGGGAGAATGGTGGGAACTATTCAACACACATTCACACCTACGGGGAATTCAGGGTAACTGATGAAGCGGACATGCTTCTGGAGGTGGGAGGAAACCGGAGTACCTGGAGAGAGGAGCCATAACTTCCGGTCTGAACAATATTAGCTTCAGCATGAGCAAATATGACAACAGCAGCAGGACCTTCGACTTTGAACCACACTATCTGATTGTCTGTAAATTATCTGCTTGTTGTTTTTAGTCCCACCAGTTCCCAGACGTCCCCCCCAGTCACCTGATGTCCTAAATACACAGGCCCCATGGAGGGCGGAACGGCCCATTCGTTCATTTTAATAAGCGCTGCAATTTTTTAATGTACTGTTCATCACATCTGGCGTCGTCCATCCTCCAGGCCCGGTGGGACATCAGGGTCTCGTCCGTTCAGGGGTGAAAGTAGCGATCCCCCAGCTCCTTCCAGACCACGGAGCAGAGGAGGAAACATGCTCAGCGCCTCCGTCGGTCCTTCATTCGTCATCCGCTCCCCGGACCTCCCCCGCGTCCCCTCCAGCCTGCGCACAGGCGCCAGACTCCTCCAGAGCTGCTCGGCAGCGGCCGCCAACAATGGTCGCAGGAGGGAGAGCCAGTGAGAGCCAGTGACCGGGAAAGACGCGACAAAGCAGCCCGTCTGACGGCCCTGTTCCCCGGCTGGATGTTCGCAGACAGAGAACCGCGGAGATCTGCTTCTCAGGGCGCGTTTTACTGGTGAGTGGAGACATGCGAGGACGCGGGTTCCGGTCGGTTCGGAGCGAACTGTGCTGGTTTATCTCCGATGTGACTGTTCAGTGCCAGCAGGGAACGGATGGAGTTCCTGAATGAGTCAAGCAAAGGGCATTTGTGATCGGGGTTCACGTCCTGTCCCTCCTGTTCGTCCAGGACCGAATAGGTTTGTCAGTGTTTGTCAGGCTGAACGAGACGCGACGTGTGGGTCGTGGGATTTTATTTTATCAAGATGTGTTTTCCCCCCTCTCGGTTCTCCAAGAGGAGGAGGAGAAAGGCTTCCTCTGAGCTTTCAGGAAGACAAGTCGATTTTGAAACGCGACCAAGGTCTATTATGGAGGAAAAGAAAGACACCGGCCTCAATTGAGCTTGGACCGTGTCTCCCAGCCATCCTGTTGTCATGGTTACTGGCTTAGAGGAGGCTGGGAGCACGTCTCTCTCTCTCTCTGTGTGTGTCTCTCTCTGTCTCCCTCACTCACTCTCTCTCTCTCTCTCTCTCTCTCTCTCACACACACACACACACACACACACACCCCAATACGTCTTCCGGTGTAGTTTTATGTCTTTCGAAGGTGCATTATGAGAAAGTGACATGTCTCACAGTACCTGTATTAATTCAGAACATATCCAATCGTCGATTAATTACACAATCACTGTCAGTCAAAGCAGCAGCCATTAATATCCAAATTAAATCTCCATTGAGTAAAAAACCACACGACTGAGTTTTTGGGCAGTAAATAAATTAGCTGCTGGCTTGGGACTAGCTTTGCTCCTCCTGGATATGAGTTGCTTCATTAAAACAGATGTTTTCTAGCAGCTTAATTATCACTGTGGTAGCAAAGTCACTCTTATCCTAATTATAGGCATTTGCATGTCTAGTCTAGGTTCATTGTAATTCATTCCCCAAATTCAGTGGTGTGCTCTCACAGACAAGAGCAACGTTCTCCTTGTTGTTTTCCTCTTGGATTCGCGATGTTAGACATCCTCGATTCGTCTAAATTGATCAGTTCATACATTCAACCGCAGCCAAGTTAAAAGTATGATTTGTCACTTTATTAAACACACAAAAAAAGAAAATACATGCCGTATTTCTAAATCTTCCATAAACCTGTGTGTGTGTGTGTGTGTGTGTGTGTGTGTGTGTGTGTGTGTGTGTGTGTGTGTGTGTGTGTGTGTGTG
>JBBMJM010131413.1:0-12523 GCA_037832705.1 Centriscus cristatus
CTGAGGAATTCCATTACAGCTCTCTTTTCAAGTCACTCTTCTCCAACACAATCTCTGCCATTGACTCATTTCCGTTGCTCTAATCAACTGTCACCTTGTTTGTAGCTCTACCGAGTTGCGTGCAGTGGAATTCTGACACGCACCCGTCTATTGCTGATTACCAGAACCAACCTTTATGGAAGTGGGTCTGGCCAGGCTACTATGACACAGGTTGGGGTGCTGTCGGTCACCAGCGGCTGCCAGATCCGCTCCGGTCTTCAGTTTGCACATGACACGCAGAAGTGCTACTGAGGTTGTTGGCTGCCGCAGCAGTAAAGACAAAGCTCAGTCCAACTGCAAATTGCAGGTTCCATCTTTGAATGATAGATTGTAATGGGAAGTAGGACGAAGCAGGACAGCGGCACAGTTCCATTCATTTATTCAGAGGGCTTCACTTTCCAGAGATGTGTCTTCCTAAAGAGGACTTCAAGACGGAAAGATGGGATAAATGGAGTGGAACAGCAACCAAAGTTTCCTCTGTATCCGCACATCAGCTTCCCCATCATCAGATCGGGGGGTGCGTTTTTTTTTTTCAATTATTCACAATTATTAACGGCTGTAACACTTTCTGTGGTGTGTGGAAATGCACCTACTGGAGCATCCACAGAAATCCACGGTGGATTTTATCGTATGGACGATTTGTCCACATGGATCCACGTTGTTTTCAAGGTCCTAGAGAGAAAAAATCAGAGGATGCGACAGTTGCATGTCAGTGTTTACAATACATAAGCATCTTTCCTGAGCACATAGCCCCACCTCTTCCTAAGTCACACATGCTAACCCCGCCAACAACAAAGGCAGGTTACAGCTGCAGAAGCTGCAGACCACGATGCAGCTTCTCTTCAGCTTGATTCGGAAGTTTTAACCTTCTTTGTGTGTTTGTTTACTACACACAGGTTTTATACACATGCTCCATGTCTCTGGTGTATCTGTTTCTGGTGTATTTCTGTCTCAGCGTTCTCAGTGGTTTTGTGCAGACACACATTCTTGAGGTGATGGGAATTGAGCTGAGAAATTAGCTTCATCTCTGAGTGGACATAACTTCAGCTGCCTGTTGGGAACGTGCACACAGAGTGGTAACGAAACAATATCGGACCCTGCATCTTGTAAAACGGGGGTTGGGGAGTGGAGACAAGACTTCCCAGATTTCACGCGCCTCCCTTAACACGCTCAGCACGCCGTCTTTAAGGTGTTCGACTGAGTGCAGCAAATAAGTTTGTGCCATGGCGAACCTTTGATAATGCAGGAGTCTGATGATGCAGTGACAGTTTATTTTGCAAACTCTGGGTGCTGAGGTGGTGCAGCGACAGAGGGTTTCAGCAGGAGAAAAACGGTGGAGACGAGAGAGACGTACATCTTTCAGCGGTGAGGTGAGCGGCCTAGACACTACCACAGCGACGGACGAGACGATCAATCTGGCGATGACATTGGAGACAGGAGCTCTTGTGTTGGTGGTGATGAGTTGATTGGAGCCAGGTGAGGAACAAGCCAGGAGGGAGCGTGGATGAGGCCGTGGCAACAGTGATGTTGCTTTGCATCATTTCACATGACCTTTTCTTTTTTTTGTTGTAGAAAATACCCCTGAGAAATAAGGTTGGATCAGACCTTTCTTAACTGATTTATGATTTTTATTCCTTGACTGTTTAAATCCCACTTAAAGACAAATGGTGGGTCTTTTTAAAACTTATTGAATGATTTGTATGTGTGAGGCCCATTAGACTTAAGGTTCCTTGTTGAAAATTGACGTCAATAGGTTATTATTATTATTACTTAAAAAATATAATATTTTAAAATATATAATATTTTATATTTTATTACATTCTATATACTTATGCTCAGATTTACCATCAATCCTCTCAACACGTCATACATGCATTATCCCCCCCTCCTTCTTTGTTTTCAGTGCAGAAGGGAAAAGAGGAAAACCCATTAAAGCAACAATGGCAGCTTTCTTTTTTTCCCCCCCACAACAGCAAATGTGGAAAATCAAAATTGCTTCAAAATTCCTTTTTAGGTGAGCCATTCACTGAGTGCCTACCGCCGCAATTTGTGCTTCTTGTATAAACATGGTTATTATTTGATTTAAGATTATGTCGAAGTCTCAGAAATGGGTTTGTCCGCTGAAATCCACAGAAACACACAACGTGTTGTTAACATGGTGTCTGCTTATAAAACCAGCTATTGTCTGTGTCAAAAGAAAAAAAAAAGTTCACATCAATTATCAAATTCTGTGGTAAGGATCTTTGTTTGAATTTTTATTTCATGTGTTAATAGAATTTACTGCTTCTGTATTACCAGTCCTATACAAATGCATTTTATGATGACGATTACCACAATAACCCTGACAGTGACCGAATCTTGTCGCGATGGAGACGGGACCAAACCCATCCTGAGCCCAGTGCCGTTCATGTGAGCTGAAGCACTGAGTTTGTCCTTTTGACGACCCTGGGCGCTGTGAATAAATCTGTATTCATGACGTGATTTCAAAACCCCTGGAATGAACCCGACCCAATGGGTCAGGCTGTATCCATACTCTGATGCTGTAATGTGAACCATCCTGTTGTTTAGGATGGCAAATTGGACCTTGAAAGCAGCTTTAATACAAAACAGACTGTGAAAGTACTTAAAGGACCCCTGTTTTTTTGTTTTTGTTTTTTTGCCCCAGAAATTCAAACCAGTGGCTGTATATCTGCTGGCTTATTATCAGTATTAGGAATAATAACAGTGAATCAAATGCACCTCAATTTACAGCCTTCAAATTAATCCTTGCAATAAAAAAATGCTCTTGAACCCTTTCAGGAGAACAAAGAGCGTCACGATCATCAGGATTTACGTCACGATACGGATGTACTGTGTTGCGTTTTATGTCGATGTACCTACGTTTACCAGTCAATGTCAAAGATGTGTTTTCCCCACTTCCTGTCTGACAGAGAAAGCAGAAATCCGTGGAGGTGTTGCGAGTACATTTATTTCTGTGTGACTTCAGAAACACATCATGACAGCTGAGCAGCAAGTGGTCCCATTAGAAATCATTGATTTTGGTTGTCAGCCGCTGATGTGTACGCACTGAGGCACAGACGCTGGGCGACTGCTGACGGCGATGATGATGATGATGATTGAAGGATGCACACGTTATGGGATTCATGCGGGGAATGAAGGAGTGGCGAATGAGGAAAGAGAGAGATGTTTATTGATTTGTGCTGATGCATTTCAAGTCCTTAAATGTTGCATTTGTTCATAATCACCGCAGGAGGAGAGAGGTTGATATTTCCATTCAAAGTGCTGCTTTCCAGGGAGACAACCGATGCTGTGAATGGATCGTCGATTGATCGACGACTGAAACTCTCTTCCATGTGGATTGTTTGACTTTTACACATTTTCATCCACTGCCGAAGCGACTGACCAGATCATAAATTATAGATTTGAATTGTCTGGAACAGGGAACCAACGAGCTGTAAGTCAGGTCAGGAGGTTCCCTGTTGTTTGGGGGTCGGTACATCTTTGGGTCTCTGTCACATGACTCTGTCACATGACTTTCAATGCTCCTATTGTTACCTTTACTTTCAAATAAGTCTATGCACTGCACGTTCTTCGCCTTGTCTGTAGAAATGTACTGCACCTTATAGTGCCTCAGTTTTCAAGTCTCCATCTCCATGGAGATTGTTGGTCTTCTATAATTATTACCTCCTTCTTCCAGTGAAAGTCCAGTTTAGAAAACTGTTTAGGTCTGTAATCACTTATTCTGCAGCTGAGTCGCAAGAAGAATCCCTGAGCTCACTACTGCCCCCTAGCTTGAGGCACCGCGACTGCATGCATCACCAGGCGCTTTCAGCACACACATAGCGATACACACACACCGCTGATGACAAAAAACAAAATAAAACACTGTACATTGTGTATATCTGCTAAACTATCGAAATTTAGTTCATACAGCAAGTGCATGACCATCTAGATTTAATGGAAAATAACTTTGGACAACAAATCTCTGATTAAATTTAACCATTCAATCTATTTTCTTTTCTTTTTCCACATTTTTCTTCCCTATGATGGCCTCACCTGACTGCTCATCACTAACAGCTCTCCCCTGAAAAGGGACCATTCATTGACTTTTATCACAGCTCCTTCCGACATACAGTAGATTATCCTCTCCTGTCCTTTTTTACTTCGCCAGTTCATCCTCACTTCCCCATGTTGTAGTTGGCCTTCGGGCTTCTTTCACAATGCAATGATCTGATTAACTCTCCCACATCCTGAATTCTAAATCGTACTGGCAAAAAAAAAAAAAATAAATAAATAAAAATCCTGTTAGAAATCCAGGTCCACTATTCATTTTTAATTGGCTGTTGGATCAAGTGTCACGTGACAAGTGAAGCTGCCAGTTAATGACCCCAAACAGCAGCAAACAACTACCAGCAAAACCTGGCAAATCGAAGTAGAAGTCTCCAAAACTGAGTAGAATGTCAAGTAGTGGTCTTAATACGGTGTTTTCAAGGCCTATGTCAAACACATTCAGCCACACACTGAAAGCATTTGCTTTTTTGGAAACAATTTCTTTCTGTTCTAATCTATTAATCAGTCTGGAGTCTTGGACTAGTTATTTCAGCCAAGTGCAAGCCCACCCCCCCTTTCCCCGCTCAGCGTCTACAAAGGCTCCTGGTATTTGCTGTGTTGAGACAAAAAAAAGTCGGAAAAGCAGGTGTGCAGAGAGACGAGCCTCTGTCTCTGCTGCCCAGCTCACCCCCACCTCCTACGTTCTTATCTCACAGGCTTACAGCCGGTAAGGACAGCACATATGACAGGCCGTTAACAAACAGTCGCTCTGAGAAGACGTGCCAGCATGCGGTCAGTCGTTAACCATCGCTAGAAAGGCAGAAAGGATTTAACGTCCCCGTCATTTTGCTGTATTGGATTTCCATCGCTGTCGTTTTATGCGGCATGTTCCGATGATCTGTCTCTGATGCGTTGCAGATGTCCCTGCGTGACTAATCTTACACGCACAATCACACACATGTTCGTATGGTCAGTAGATGCACATGCAGAGAACACGCCAACGTGTGTACATTCTGCGTCAGACTCCAACATGAAAGACGGGCACAGGAAGGAGTGGGACGTCCGCTGCACCGGAATAGAAGATTAGAGTGTGTGTGTGTGTGTGTGTGTGAGTGTGTGTTCCGTCACTTTAATTCCTAGCTTTGGAGACACTGCTTTCACCATGGGCTTCAGGCTGGCCAGACGGAGATGATCGTAGATTTGAACGTGTTCCAGATATTTTTCACTGATCTACAGTTTGTGACTGATCTGTCAGTTTGAAGCACTGAACCTCGCTCAGGTCTCACGTTCAGTGTGTAAAATCCAGAGAGTCAGTGCATCAGTCATCGTCTCCTGCAGCATCTCTGTTCTGTTTGTTGGTGACAAAAACCTACTGGAACTATCGTCGTCACGGTTTATCATCATAAAAAAAAAAAATGTTGATGAGAAGTGTCCCCTGAAGTCAACGCTTTTGGCTTTCATTCATTTTGAAGACACACAGATATTCCCACTACTTCCTGTCCTCTTCTTCTTGTCATTTCACTGTGCATCAGCACACATCGCGTCCACATTGGCTCAAAGAATGTGAACAGGTTTGATTGACCGAGGTCGGGCCGGGTCTGTTCCCCTGACAACACCCATGTTGACCGTCTCTAACAAGTGCTGACTGGTGCAGACTCACGGGTAAAATCGGACAACGGGTCTTGCGGTGTTTCCCCCAGTTTTAGGGAATCAACAGTTGCTGTTTTATGAACAACAAAGTGGGCTTCTGAACGATAAAGGGCAGTTTCTGGTTTGTACTATGTGTCTTTGACACTGCTTGAATGTTTGAGCCGAGTGAAGACAGGAGAAGACACTGCAGGTCTGGTTTTCTGCAGTTTGTTCAGCTCGTCAATGGAGTTGCACTAAATATTAAAGCTCCATGTCCTGTGGGGCTACAGGGGATTTGTTTTAATCTTTATTTGGCTCCTCTCTCTCATTGAAGTGTTTTTTTGGACCGTAAACAATTGTCTTGCAAAAGCAGTTTGTAGTTTTACAGAGAAGTCATAATCAATAATGCACCAAGTAAAAAGATGCATGTGGAGCTGTTTGCACAGTCGGAATGTTTGTTCACATCCACATAAAACATTGTTTCATTTTCTGACATTCTGCGATTGCAACACTAATTGACCAGCTCGTGATTTTGAGTGCAACAACAAAACAAATCAACCACAAAATACAACCCCCACAATAACCATCACGTTATCATCCTTCTAGCACGGATTGTCCAACAAAGCAGCCATGGGAGATTGAAATGTTCTGGAAATGTTCTCAACAGAGTCAACATGGCTGCTCCAGCTCACGTCAAAGACATTTTGCTTCATCAGCCCGAGAACTGGACTCTGTCAGGCCCTTGGAAGCAAAGTGGTCAACAGACACGACACAACCACTGTTGGATTGAAAAAACAGTCCTCATCATCCTGTTCTCTCTTCTTCTCTCCCCCTGTCAGTTCCTGAGAACACACAGATGAGCTGTAATGAATAGTGATGAGCAGATGGAACAAATGTGTGTGTATTTCTGGCTGCGTAGGATTTTTAAGTGGAAGTAGTCTTTGTCCCAGCCTGACACTCCCGGGTCCCTCTGGGAGGAGACATCTTGATTCTGTCAACAGCATCGCTGGAGGCTCGGCCCCCCACCCCCGGAGGTAGTTGAAGCACGCTGTGGCGGAGAGGGGCATCCAAAGGCACATGGGGGGAGAGAGATAAACTGATACAGAGATTTGGCAAAAGAATAAAAAGAAGTAGAATTAGAGGGTGTAGGCAGATGAAAAGCCAAAGAAGGCTGCACGTCCTGCATCTCTGCAGCCAGACGCTGTTCCCTATCAGTCCATAAGCTGCTCAGTGCTGCTCTGGTTTCGGTAAACAGTGTCCGTGTGGCACTCCTCTGATAAACAGATTTCTGCGAGGCCCTCCAGGTCCAAACATTGGGCTTTCGGGGGTTTACGAAGAGCCATGTGTGATCGCAGCATCGCTCAGCTCTGAGCGGTGAAAAGGATTTACAGTACATCATGAAATAAATAAATCCTCCAACGAGCTCGGATGCAACGCTAATGAGCTGGTTGGAGTAGAGGATGATGAGTAACGGTTGGAGTAGGAATGAAATGAAGTCACGATATAAATACATCATTCAAAAATACACAAAATAATGACAAACTACACCGTGATACAATAAAGTGGGAAACACAAAAACAGCACCGTTTATTTTACAGCGTTTCTGAAGAAAGAAAATATAAAACATGGCCTATTTGTAGGCTGATTCCATTCGTATATTAATTCTGAGGTCACTCTCCAAACAGGACCAGTCATGCTGGAAAAGCCGGAGGCCGTCGTATCATTAGTCTCCGGTCACAGAGGAGGTTTTTGGATCAACAGTACTCACGTTACACGAGCCTGATGAAAGGCTCCCTGACTGAGAGGCTCTTTGTTTTCCACCCTAAACTAACTGGATCATAAGTGAATCCACTGAGCCCCCATGTAGATGTGTTGATCATCAGCAAACAGGAAAACCTTCAATTAAATTGTTTTCCAGGGGTAATCATACCTTTGTTTACTCGCTGCATCTGATCTGATTCTTCGTTTTTGGGAGTCTGACCTTCTCTTCTGGAACTGGATGAGATGCCCCGGTGATTCACGAATGTTTGCCAATAAATCAACAAGTATATGGCAGCCGCATTGAATTTGTTTCCTACGAGCCCCTGAAAGACGTCTCCTGAAGGTTTTTTTTCTGCACAGTTCTGTCCAAAACAAACTGTAACAAAAGGTTTGTTCACAGTATTGTTGAGAAACATCTTTTTCCAAAGACCCCTGCATGCAGTACATTCCCGCAGCTCCGCATTGATACTTGGACCTGAGTCGCGCTGACCTTCATGGGCACGCCATGGACTGCTGTTGAAGGTTTGAACAGAAACATGGACAGAAGAAATGTTCCAGTATTTCACTTAAAGAACAAATTGGCCTCATATGAAGACCAGAACAAGACGGGACTCAGATGTTTTCAATAAATGTCAGCAACTTCTCCATATTCCTCCCATGGCAACAACATTCCCATATTTCTAAGGAAATATCTGTGATTCAAACCGCAATTTTTTCACACGATCTTCCCCTTAACTTAACCCAGTGGTTCGCCATATTCCTTGAGCAGATCTTAACCACAGCATTGACACAGCATCAGTCATTTAACAGTGATTTGTAATAGCCCCGGAGGCCACAGGCATATGGTGTCCTGCTGACACCCCGGATCAGGAGGTTCTTCATTTTCACTGACTGGTCACAGACCCGGCAGATAATGTGTGTTCCCTGCTCACAATTAAACACACCTTGTTCCAGAAATCAGCCTTGGTGAATCGTGAAATTCTATGCCGTGAGGAAGGATCTCCCCCCTCTTTTCAAATCCATTTCCACACAGGATTCGAAAACAGAATCAGAGCGAAAAGAAACAAGAAGAAAAATTATAACAATTCTTGGGTAGATATATATGATTTTTAAATATTATTTACCAAAAATATATTTTCCCTTACATTTTATAATTTCCAAGCTTTTTGTGCAAGATTCAACGCAAGGATGTGTGATATTAAAAAATGACCTGTAGGCTGCACGTAGAAATATGTGTCAAAGAAGTCAGCAAGGAAAACAAGCAGAGCAGGAACGGTAATAGACCATAATGACATATTATATGTTGATTAGACTTTTATTACTGTGCTGCACTTTTCTTGCCAAGTTCTACTCCGGAAAATAGTTGGAAAATAATTGGACATTACAGTCTTTATTGTCGCCTTTCACCGAAAAGTATCTTCCAGGCCTCAAAAAAAAAAAAAAAAAAAAAAAAAAAAAAAGAGAGGTTTTCCTACACATCAGCAGGAAAGAGACGGTGTCAAAGCACTCAAGAGCTTTTCGGTGGACATTTACAGCAGAGAAAAGTTTGTTGTGACATTGGCGATCTGTGAGCTTGCTGTTTTATTGTGGTTTTAACACGTTTCGTCTACTCTACGTTATTTTATCTGTGAAGCACTTAGTGACTATGTCTGTGTCTATAGCCCAACGGAGCCTTTTAATAGGAAAAAGCAAAAACCCACAATAAAAACAGCATGAAAGTTACAAGTTACATAAATGAAATAAAACTGACTTGAAAACAACGGTCTGTAAACCCAACACACTACAGGATCACTGGTGTTTAAGACTGTTGCCCTGGAGCTCAAACTAACAGTCTGCGTATCTGCAGTAATAACTGTAAGCAATAACTGTGTAATAACGATAAAGTGTTCATCTGGTTATTTTCTACTTTCTATTCTTGCATTCCTTTAATTGTTGACTGTTCTCATATCGTCATATCAGACAATGTCATATCACAAAGAGCCAGTTTTAATTGTCTAATGAAATCTATTTGAAAGTTCATGACACCGATGAAGATGGTTTGTGATGCACACCTGACAGTAATTCCAGCTTTATTTCAGAATGTTGTGTAAGTGCCGACTGTTTGTTGTCTGCCAAGGGTTTTTCCTTCCTTTTTCACTGTAATGAAAACCAGCTGAGAGAAGATTCGCAGGCTGGACAAAACAGCGGAGATGGTGTTATACAACAGAGGACCGGTATCTCTGTAAAGGTTGTATTGATTCCGTGTTTCTTATTAAACGCCACTCTCAGCCTGACACCTGTCATTTTTACTGTTTGGATTCAAGCGAGATTGTTCTGCCTCCTCACAGCAGTAAAATTAGCGCCGACAAGAGAAGTATACATAGATATATAGAAATACGTGTCATGTTAAAGTGTGACCGGGGATTGTGATTTGCAAACGTGCTCTTTTATTCGACGGAGAAACAGATCTGAAACGGGAACACCTTGCAGACTCCACAGGGGTGAAACTGAACTGTTGACACTCGTGTACACTTGAAAAAGAGCCGGTACTTTAAGCTCAGTGATCCGTGAAATAACGTGACATGACGTTCTCTCTCCCTCCCAAACAAAAGCTCCTCCGTGTTTTGTTACGGGTTCAGTCCCCACTTAAACAATCCACCCTGTCCCCTCCTCCGGTGAAGGAAAACTACTAACAAAGCTCTTTGACAGAAACCTCGGCCACTTCTTTTCAAACCCAGCAGCCTAATTAGTGCCCGTAAGTGAATGCACGTCCTGATGCACTGCACCATGTGCACGTCTGAATATTCATGCAGTTGCTGAGCTGGCCGGCCAGTCGGCCATCCCCGCTGTGGTCCCAACACTGGGTTTGTCCTGCTCTCATTATTCTGACATGCTGACAAAGAGCACGGAGGAGAGAGCAAAGTCAATCCGAAGTAACCAAAGTTCACTTTGAACTTGGGGAGCAGAAGTGAAATAGTTTTACCTGGAGCGAGACAACTGCTGATCAACAGGAAAATCAAATGTAACACGTGGGAACTACTTGTCAGCTGTGATTGGAGTATTCGTGTCATGTGACTGTCCCAGCGCTCGGCAATTCCTTGATTTATTATTGGAGTGGAGAAGTGAGCAGAAAATTAGGATTTGGGGATTGTGGTGGTTAGAAAATGTGCCCTCTTTGAGTCCCTAGCACCTGAAGAAAACAACCGAAGAACAGCGAGACACAGGTTTCACATAGACACTGACAGAGGCGGAACAGTAAACTGTACGCCACCTCCAGTTTATCTCGGCTCAACAGCACCGTGGGAGACGCTGGTCACGCTGGTCACATCGAAAAAGTAAAACACATTCCTACCTGGATGCTTTCCAATACCGCTGTGTTGACCCCTGACCCCTGTATGCAGTCTGACTTCAACTCATCCCTCATTACCGCCGACACTTGGCCTCAAGCAGGCAGCACTTGCTCAAGGGATTGAACCGATGACCTTGCGGTCACGAGCGCTCTATCCTTTAGGCCCTAAGTGGAGATGCAACAAAGGAAATGAATTCATTATGCAAGCACCATGAATGTACACGCACGCAGTTTTCTGTAGGGAGGAGGGTTTTGTTACAGACATTTCATGTGCCTACATTCCTTATTGTTAAATAATAAACAGCGTTTATTTAATCTCCTCTAACAAATTCACTAACCATCAAGCATGATTTGTCTATAATACTGTAGTCAAATAATTCTTTTAAAAAATCAGCTCTAACTTTCGTTTCATTCTTTGTTTTCTTCATTATTTCAATAGTAAAACCTAAAACCAACCCTCCGTCCCTGGGTGGGCTCCAGCCCCCAACCTTTCTGTTAACAGGCAGACCCACTGACCACTGTTCCACAGAGACAGTCCACTGCTGATATTGTGGAGTTCTAGACACAGATGATGAAAATAGGGAAGAATCCTTCAGCAGATTCCTGGACCCAGGAGGTTCTTTCTAGAACATCAACAAACATGTAATCATCTGGTCCATTAGCAGCGTTTCATGAACAATTCATTAAACTTTTGGAGTTAAACAGTAACAGTCAAACAGATAAACGCTGGCAAAAACATAGCATCCTTGGCGGAGGTAACATTAAACTGGACGACTTCTCAAGTCTCAGCTCTCGATGTCAAATGACAGTTCAATCTGGGCATAAAGGAAGTTGATCGTCCGACTCGGAAACTTTGCTCATTTCATTTGTTTCCTTAAATCCTGACTAAAATCCTCCTGGTTGAACATCTGGAAATGTAAATAGACCACACGAGCGGCCGGCGGCTGTTTAACTCTCATTACTATTGTATTTTGTCAGAGGTACTTTGTAGTACATATGGAATCCAGCTGAACGGTCGTGATGCATTTAAGGGTTTTTATGTGTTTTCAGGACTTGCAGCCTCGTGATTGTAAGCTGAAGAGGAACATAAAATCAGGTACTTGTCCTTTACATTGTCATCACAAACGAGTGCACCACCACAACGTGACAGGTATTTTGATCGCTAGTAAGGAGTTAAGTGTGTTGCTGAGCAAAACAGCTGTGGTCAGCACTTTTCCGTCACAAAGTATGAGTGTGTTTGTTTTAGGAGTCAATGTGGCAGCAGCAACAGAACCGCTGGGTCACAGCAAGTCACCGGGAGGCAGCTGCTGCTAGCAGGCGTGTGCTGGGTGAACGCAGAGTCCAAAGAATTTGATGAGCGCCTCCGCCGGTGCAGGAATGCGAGGTGAAGAATGAAGAGCGGAGCAGCCCCGGCGTTGACACTGCCGCCTGCCCTTCACCTCGCCGCTCCGCCTGGACTTCAACGCCTCCAGCAGCCTCTTGACGGCTGGAAGAGCTCCAAGTGCTGTCAAGGTCAGGGGAGCACTGTCATTCACAACCTGTGTGTGTGTGTGTGTGTAAGAGAGAGAGCGAGAGAGAGCGAGTGCACGGGTGGGTGGGGGGTCTCTGGGTACAGACATGTGCACAAGAGCAAACACAAGCCGAGATGTGTGTGTTATTATATTAGTTGCTGTGGTAACAGACAATGGCAACAGCAGCCGAGTGTGTACGGCGCTG
>JBBMJM010131424.1:2053-12522 GCA_037832705.1 Centriscus cristatus
GTTTGTCTTCGGCCCACCTGCTGACATAGAGGAGGGATTTATGACCAGCAGGGGGCGAGCTTGGACAGTGGCGCTTCAGCAATGTTTGGGCCCGTTTTAGATGGTCAAAAGGGCGCATAGTCCGTATTGTGAGGACAATTGCATTTTGGATGAAGGTTCAGTTGTTACTTTCATGCCAGGCGCCCTCCCCGTCTACTTAGCAAATTGAGTGTTAGCCCGGAGGGTTCAGACGTTACACAACTGTAACACCAGGCACCGACTTGGGCACGTTTCATGGAAGAAGCTGTCAAGTCATAGGAGGAAACTAGATGTTGTGTTTCGTCGTTCTGCCGTTGCTTTATGACACTGTACTGTTTGTTTCCGTGGTTGTAATGTTGTAGTGTACATATTTTTATTATACACGTTGTTTTCTGCTGTTACTTACTGGTAAACCGGGGTAAGTGAAGAGGAAAATACTTTGAATAAATCAGAGTTTCAAATCATCATGATAGCTGATCTGAATAGTTGCTGATTCTTCACAGTGAAGATATTTTGCGCTAAAAGCACTGGGCACCCTGTTGCCCCTCAGATGAAGGTGGGTGTAGTGGTGAGGAATTTAGTCTGTGTTTTTGAGATGAGGAAATGACACCCGAATATGACATTCCTCCTTGTGAGGACAGTGTGGGAAAAACACATAACAGCGATCTTTGGGAGAAGTGGTCTCTGGACGAGCATGCAGCAGTAAATACGAGCAAATGTCCTGAGGGTTCATGAAAGCAGCTTCACCAACCAGAAGGCAAAGTTCCCTCACAGAGGTATGACGTTCTCCTCTCTGACCACTCACGTTCTGTCTGGCGTAGAGAACCAGCTCTGTCCCAAAGCCTTCTGGGAAATGCAGTTTTAGTCAGGAGCTCTCGGAGACCAGGAAGCGCTCCCTCTGATCAGGAACGATGAACCCTTCCTTCTGCTCGCTCTCCCTCCTGTCCGTCATCATAAAAGACTGTTTGGGGTCGATGACGACCGTTCCGTCTTTGTCCTGACCGGCTGCTTCCACCTCAGCGTACGAAGGGCGACCCGAGCCTCGACTGAACTTCATGATGGGCCAGCGAGTTGGACGTCGCTTCGGGAGGAAGGAGGAGGAGGAGGAGGGAGCACACACGTTGGTTTGACTCAGAGAAGGAAAGTCTTTGCAGACATCCATCTGTCTTTTCAATTTTTTAACCCTTTATAGGGCACACACAAACATTCATGAATAGATTTGACCTGAAACTAAGTAGCTTTGGTTTATGAAACAAAAAAAAGTATAAATGTAAAAAGTATTTCAGTAAGTGGATGAAAACTAGGCTCATTGAGGTCGCTCTCACTAACCTCCATGAAGAAGAGACTGACGCTGGACGTGGGATGATTGTACATGTAAACAGACATGAGGACACCTGCTGCCATGATGACCATCACCATGACAACGCCTGCTAAGAGGCCAGTCTGGAGCCGCTGATCCTTCACTCCAGAGTCGTCTGACTGTCCTTCTGCACAGATGTGACGGTGACATGCAGTCATGACGTGTGTCTGAACAACAACCACAGAACACTACTGACTTACGTGTTTGATTGCTGTGAAACATCATCTTTGTGTCATCTGGAAAGAGACAGACAAACAATATTTATGTAGGTAAGTTACAAAATAAAATAGGGGTCAACTGGAACACGCTCTGTTCCTGAAACCTGAAATAAAATAAACAATGACTCGTTTTCTGCACATGCTCAGATCAGTTGTTTTGTGTTTAACCCTTTCACTCTTGCTGGGGATAAATTAACGCTAGCGTACTTTGGAGAACTGCTACATGCATATCTACACAACTTTCCGACAACATGCAATGTTCCTGAACACTGAAAAGTTGCACTTCGCAGCCATATTGCTGCCATTACGGTAATGATTCACTTTGATTGATTTCAATGAATGTTTTTCGATAGCACAAATAGTAGCATCATTCCTCTCAGCAACACTAGCGGGACTGTGTCACCAGTGATGCAATTGCGTGGTTAAGTTTGTCACTTACTGACAGAAAGTGTGTCGTGTGTAGTATTAACGTTAATCGTACCCTTTTCGTCCTTAGCAGTGAAACTCAATATTAATCATTTCCTGTGAAGGAAACTGTAAAGATGTTTCAATTTTCCCTGGTCTCCCGTATTTGTATGGATTAGGACACTCCCCAGTTTCCAACTACGAACAATCGCATCCAAAGATGAGGCCACGCCCACATCCTGTTCCGACCAGAACACAGTGCTACACATCCATGGAGTCATCCTTCAGTGGCTCAGGACACTATGTAGTATTTAACATGGCGCTGCATACACTCCGCTATGAGCTGACAGGGGGCTGGCAAATAGCTGACACTTGACCCCCACGCTGTCGGAGCACTCAGGATCCCACGTGACACCAACAAACAATAATCCATGAGCTGGTGATGACGTCTGCCCCGTCCCTCGGCTGTTTGTGTGCAACGTCAAACTGATACTCACTGCTGAGGCGTCAACAGGAAAACAGTGATACGAACTGATCACCTGACCTTCCACGGGGCGGCTGGTCGGACCCTGTGGGGTCGAGACCGTTCTCCTGGCCGAGCTGCTGCGTGTTGATGGGTTTGTGGAGGGGGACGTCCAGCTGAGAGGAACTAAGGTCACGCCGGAGGTTGTTGGAGTGGTCGTGCGCCAAACGTGGCCAGATGAGGTGTTTGTGACGTCGGTCGCTGTGACACACCGGGGATCTCGTTTCTGCACATGAAACAAATAAACTGTTTTTTTTTTGTGTGTTTTCAGACCTACGGGAGTGAATTGAGTGAAACAATTCCAACCTCGTCCGGGCAGCCAAGGTCAACCCAGTCCTGGCGGTTCCGATCAAACCCACTGGAGCATCTGAAAAACAATGTTCGTAGACGTATTCGTGGAGAGAATTTTTTTTAACTTTAACTACATACAATTATGAATATAAATATCAAACATTTGAGCAACATTCATGAGGTCCATCTAAAGCGGAGAATCTTTATTAACTGGTAGGTCACTGTACCGAGTACTCGCTTTACTTATACTACTATATTTCATTTTCCTTTTTTCTCCTATGAACTACAAATCTACAAATCGATAACGACAACATAATTTCATGAGTATACTATAATAATAATAACAATAATAACAATAACAATGACAATAACAACAGCAACAATAATGTTATTGTCGTATATAGTTCATTTTATTTGTCATCACTAAAAGCTGAATTACGAGCTTCAGATTATTTTTTAAATTAAAAATTTAAATTAAAAATATCTAAGAGAGGGGAGGGTCGGGTTCGCTACCTGTGCAGGCGGCTGCACCAGCTGCAGTTGAAGCCGATCTGAGAGGCGACGCAGGGACCACAGCTGGAGAACTGCAGACATGCTGGGGAGAAAGAGCTTCTGGTGA
Source organism: Centriscus cristatus (assembly GCA_037832705.1). Lineage (NCBI taxonomy): Eukaryota > Metazoa > Chordata > Actinopteri > Syngnathiformes > Centriscidae > Centriscus > Centriscus cristatus. The sequence goes on from JBBMJM010131424.1 coordinate 5,488, forward strand.
TCACACGTGAGTCAGGTTTTCAACAAACGTTTCAATCTGGGTCAACATGGAGATTGATTCTGGAGTCTTTGTTTGCAATCAAGTTGCTGCTACTCACTAGGAAGAGGAAACATCTGGACAGCTGTGGAACTGGAGACTTTGGACCTGAGGATGTCGACTTTGTGATACTCGTAGATGGTTCTCCTGCGGACATCTGTTGACGAGAATCGGAGCTTAATTCACAGGGAGATTGATTCGTTTAACCCTTGAACGCCGACGGTATCACTGCCGCACTACCTTACTTTGGAGTACCGTAATTACATGACGTGATTTAATTGCGCATCAGAAAATGTCCATCAGTTCCTGAAAGCTGAGAAGTGTCAGCCGGTTCCCCTGCCTGGTGTGAAGAAGGAGGTAGGAGAAGGAGGAAAGGTCCAATGGCAGACAGAGAGAGTGGGATTACCGTAATGACAGCAACATGGCTGTTCTCCGCTTTCAGGAACATTTTCACAAGAAGTTGGGTAATTACTCCAGGGTACGCAAGCGTCAATGTGGCGTCGGCGTCGGAGGGTCACGTCTGTCACGTTTGCGTTCTTTGTAGAAGACGAAAGCGGTGCTCACTGGGAATCGGCTCCATCTTGTGAAGAACCACGAAAGCGTCCGACAAACCGACTTTGACGGGATGATTCTCGCTGCTGATGTTGCTGATGTCGACGGGAATCTATGACGGAAAAGAACTGAAATTCATACGCATGTCTGACGGGGAATGGACGACATGAGGAGGAGGGGGAACGCCACCTCCTTGTAGGCGAAGACGATGCGTCCGTCGCTGTGCAGAGCAGCTTGGAAGGTGAACGGCCCCCAACGGACGTCGTCCTGCAGGTGGAGGCGGCTCCACTGCACCAGCAGAGACGTGCCTGGAGGGGGGCAGGGGGGGTACACCAGTCGGGGTGAGTGAAATGATTTCTGTTAGTTTACACTGAAACAGAACTGAACATCAGTCAGTTTTCACCGTTCTGGACAGCAGGTTTGTGTTGAGTTTGTTAATCCTGAAATGAGGAACTAGGAGCAGATATATTCATTTCAGTGTTTCTGAAAATTTGAATTCATTCATTCATTCATTCATTCATTCATTCATTCATCATCTTCCGCTTGCTTTACTTCCACACATCCACAGCTACAGACAATTTAGAGTGACTAACCTTGGTGTGCTTTCAGTTGTGGGAGGAAGCTGGAGTACCAGGAGAGAACCCACACAGACATGGGGAGAACATGCAAAATCCACACAGGGAGACCCCCTGAGGAGTAACCACTGGACCTCCGCATCGCCCGAATTCAAACAAACGAAACTTTAAAGACATTTTGTTTGATTTCTGCCAGTTTACATGGAAACAACTGGAATAAATCAACAATGTCCCTTAATTTCAGTATTTACAAACTGGATTTTCACCAAACCTGCTTCGTGGAACGTGTTCAGAAAAGAAAAACCACAACGAGGACGGTTTAGACAGTCCACTGTTCCTTACCATTGTCAAAATAAAACACAGTAGAGTTGGTGGAGAGGCTCGGGTCAAAATCGGCCATGAGGGGAGCGATGTACTGAGTCGCTGTGAGCAGCCGGTGGATTATATCTCCAGTGTAAATGAAACCTTGGAGAAGACAACATGCACAGTTCACCACGATGTACTGTATATATGTATGAGCAGCAGAGGTGCAGCGGACCACTGACAGACGCTCACCTCCTGTTGCCACGGTGACTTCTCTCAGCATATGTCCATAAAAAGGAAAGTCGAAAGAAAGAGTCACTCTCTGGAAGCAAAGAAAGACAAGTACAGGTTAGAAGGAAACAGATGACAGACAGGCCCGTATCCATGGCAACCGCCTGTCCCTGAGCATTCATTCTCACTTCAAACTCTTTATTCCATCTGTGTTTTACATCCTGGCGACTCAGATGTCAGTGCATCCTCACACAACCTGCAGCAGCAATAACAAATACATGACTCAGCTCAGTTTTTTCTTTTTAAATAAACTGGTAAGTTTCTGGTTTAGTGTTTTCAACTTTTCTGTGTGCACTGGTTCTGTACCTCAGCTTGTCGGTGGGTGCTGGTTAAGAACCCCTGAGTCTTCCCCTCGTCTCTCTTCATCTCCTCCACGTTCACCCACAGACCTGTAGCGGCTGCATCTCCGGGGCCGTAGATTTTAGACGTGTAGTAGGCGTGATCGATGTTCTGTCCCAAAACGTTTACATTCCACACGTCACAAATCCCACCATGCACTGCACCTCGACAGAAATCTGAAGACCACGTGTGTCTCCATTTCCCAACATTCGTTCTCATGTATGTTTTTAATTGTGGTGTTTCGTAGCTTTTTGCTGACTCACGACAATCTGTGTCGAGTCATTATGTCCCTCCTCCGTCACCAGGTCTGGGTCCGACTCCTCTGGCCGGTGCTGATCCCTGTAGTGGCCCCTCCTACCTGGGGCCTCGGACCTGAGCCTGGACACCTCCCTCCTCCCTCTGGACCCGTGATTCTTGGGGAGTTCATTCATTGTTTCCTCTTGAGGAGAAGACGCGTCAGTGTCCTCGAGTCCTAAGAATCCAAAACAGATGATATTACATATCTGGACATTCAGTAGTGTTCAGTAGTGTTAAATACGGTTTCACACCCTACAAAGGGTCAAAATGTAATAAGACGATACACAGACACGTCACATAACCTCATTTGCTTGGCCTGTGCAGCTCCAGGTGTGAAGGTCCTGTAGCATCAGTAAAGAGCTTTGAGGGAGCGTTGTTGTGTAAAACCACTTTGTGCGTCTGACTGTGTCTGCGGCTCACACGCAGCCAGACGTAAACACGTCTTCAGCTCGAGCCATGTGGCAGACATGTGTGCTCATTCCGCCCCTGCGATGACTAACGTTCCTCTTCACAGCAGAGGGTGAAAGCAGCTTCGAATTCTTCACACCAGCCGGTCCGCGACCAGGCATGTGAGGCCGGGCAGCAGTGACGGCTGTATGTCTCTGTCCCCGAGGCTGCGGAGGCCACAAAACCCTCCGTGTGACTGGGCCCCATAGGGCCAGGGGTCAGCAGGGGTCAGGGGTTAAATAAAAGTCTATCAGCTGCCCTGGTACTGATGCTACATAATCAGTGGTGATGCACCGTTCCACAGCAGCAACAGATGATCAACCAACCAATAACTGCAGAACATACAAATAACCATAATAAAAAGTATCATTATTATTATACTTTTACTTTTTTCATTTTACATAGTTGGACAACTTTTATGGTGCCTGCATGTAAAGTCCAGTATTGATTAATTTTCTGATTCAAATTAGAACACAACACATAGCGAATAATGTGCGTTTTCGTTGCAATAACGTGGAAATGGCCTGTTTTTGAATTGTCAGCATACGTGGTTGGTCGTGAAATAAGTCGTGAGTACGGTGACTTACCATCAGCTGACTTTAGCATCAAGAAGCTGATCTGAAACCGGCAGACAAACAGCAACCCTGCAAGAACATGAAGCGTCTTCACCATTGTCCTCAGCTCCATCCAGCAGACACACTCATGAATGAGAGCGCGCGCGCGCGCGCACACACAGCTGTTGGCTGCTGAAGGACAGGTGTTGCAGACGAAGTTGTCCTGGTGTGTGATGAGCTGATGCTGCTGTCAGACTTCTCCTCTGGTCTCTGAACCAAAGTCCGCTGATGCTCCACGCTGCATTCACGTGCTGTCGTAAATACAAATTCCACATCCTGACGGGAGGGAAGTGAGTGAATTCAACAACCGTTCGCTTTTTTTTTTTTTTTTTTGGTACTTCAATTTTACCTTCCCATGGTACTGTAAGAGAATATTAAACACAATTACGGTATTCAGTGAAAAAAATGATTGATTTTAAATGAAACACTATGAAGTATATATCTGTTGCACATTCCAAGTTTTGTTTTCTTCTTTCAAATGAACGATCTGGTCATGATGATGTATTCAAGAAAATCGTCCCGAACGCTCAAGCAGCACAGGTCGCGCCCAGCAGTTCCACCACTGTCCACTAGATGTCAGTCTTAGTGACTACTAGAGTGAGGGGAAGATTTTTCTTTGGTTTGGTTTGGTTGAAAATGTTTAACACCACTTAAATGACACATTGCATTCATGTGGACATTTCCATATATTTCACAGCACGTTTTCCATGCTGAGAGATAAAGGAAATGTCGGTATAATTTAACACGCTTGCAGACATCGTTTGAAAAACATTCAGTTGAGTCAGTTTTCAGCAGTTATATTTTCAATACCACTTAAGTCCAATTTGAAAATTATATTGAAATATAATGCTTGACACATCTTGCCAAGCTGTCCAGTTTCATCATGAACATGTACAATCTAAAAACAGTGTGTTAAACAATAAGTTGGACATAACGAGCAAAATCCATACATAGTGTATATTCCTTTAATGTAATATCCAAACGTAAGACAGTTCTCAGGTTGATACTCAAGAAATCAAACATTACTGAACAAGCATGAAGCATTGTGGCAAAATACAAGGACACTTCATCCATTCGTGAAACATGATCAGAAGTACAGCCGAGGAAAACAGGTTTCAGAACGTGTTTCTAATTCTAGGAATGACAACACAGGCAGTGATGGTGAATGAGGTCATCAGTCATGTAAGGTTCGAAACGTGAAGGGAGTCGTTGCACCGTGCCAAAGTTTCAAGCTGTCAACTCATGCATGTCTGAACGGGGATCGCTGGGGAGAAAAACAAGCAAGCTTTTCGTCAAAACACGTTTCATATGCAGCTCCTACTTTTCTTACTTTTACAACACTGACAATTAAGTTGCTTGGAGAAGACGTTTGCTTTTACGAGGCGATTCATCAAACGGTGACAATTGCACTCACTTGTTTCATGGCACAGACAAAGCAGTGTGAAGCTCCAACCACGGGTGTTTCATTCTAACACAACTTACACCTGAGAGAAGCTGAATAAGACTGGAGCTCGGACAAATCCTTTACCAACTAAAGACGCATCTAATGCATCATAGCGTGTTAGAAATATTAGCAAACCCTGTGAATCCCATGTAAACCAGGATACCAGAGTCATTTACAATGACGTATCAAATTTAGAAAAGCTCGTTTGTGTCAGAGATGAGGGTGAATGAGAGGTTTTGAGTATCAACCTTAAAAAGACTCAAAAACCGAGGAGCTCCACTTCGAAAATGAGAGTGGAGTTTGGAGGGATGATGGGTGGGTATCCTCGACTGCCGTATGCAAAATCTGGTGAGCAGGTCAACTTGGCCTTCTGGCCAAGGCTCATCTGAAAAAGAGACAGGTTAAACTGTGAACAAATGACCGCAATGGACTTTTGCACTTCACATCATCACTGACGATATTATCATCAAGGTGCCGCGTTACAAAACACAGACATTTACAAAAGGATCAAGAGAATAAACTACTGTAGAGAATTTTAACGGCAAAAAGTTGCGCTTCACATCTGAGTTTGACTGTTTTGTATGATTGCGCCTGAACGCATCACATACAGTCAGAGATGTGTTTTTTTTTCTCAAGGGTGATGCGTTTGTGTACGACAAAAAAACGGGTTATTTGTCCTTGATACAATGTCTGCTCTCACCTGAGCGACACCTTCATCCCAACCACGAATAACTTCACCAGCTCCAATTTTAAATTTGAAGGGCTTTCCCCTGTCCCTGGAGGAGTCGAATTTGTTGCCATTCATCAGTGTTCCTGTTTGAGGAGAGGGAGAGGGATTCATCCTTCAACGATTCATTGAGTAACATCACAACACTTCAGATTAAATGACTTCACACCGATTAAAAAAAACCCTCAGCAGATGTACGTATGTGAATTTCCACGCAGATTCCAGGAAAGTCGTTCATGTACGGGACTTTGTATTATTTATGAAGCTAGCTTACATAAGCATCGCGGTGTTTGACAAGCTGCTATCGTTAGCCACACTCGGCCTGGTTGGTGTCAGATTCGGTGGAGCTGGACAACTGGGGCGATTAAACAATAATAAATTAAAAAAAAAATACCACCATGCATATTTGCGGTGCTTTAGGAGTATATTGACTATTTTTAATAGGTTTCCAAAAGGGCAGCCGAGCGGTTTTTCCACGTTTCCTGTCTTGTGCTAAAATGCTAAGCTAACCACAGGTCGACCGACAGACGATCGGAAAGAAGTTTAAGGCTTCGGAGGGTGAAAAGGCGACTTATGGTCCTGGAAGCAAAGGAAAGCTTCGGCTGAAAAGTGAAAGCGTGTGACTGAAATCCGATTTCCTCAGTGGAACGGTGAAAGCACAATGGGATCTCACCGACGTAGTGGACGGAAACCGTCTGCCCCTTCTGCGGGAAATTCACTCCTGGAAGAGAGAAAATCACGGTTTAAAAAACGGACACACGACCGAACCGGTGGGAGTTCAAACACGTAGCGGACCCACCGTCTCCGGGCTGGAGGGTTTCAACCTGCACTCCCATTGTTCCTTGTGAGTGTCCCCGTCGCACACTTCCTGCTGAGGCGGTCGGTCGGTCGGTGGGTGAAGCGTCAGCTGCGTCTTTGTTCCGGGTGGGGGCGGAGGGGGAGAAGGGGGGTGGGGGGGTGTCTAACTGCTGCCAGCGACCTGCGGCCGGAACCCGGAGAAGAACCCCGCTTCCTGCTTATATCAGCGCCAGGGACCGACTGGATCTATTCCTGGAGAAACAGGTCAGTTCCAGTTACTAATGATTTTATGTACATTTTCTCTTCACTATCGTTCATTCATCCATTCATCCATCCATTCATTCATTCATTCATTCATTCGTTCATCCATCCATCCATCCATCCATCCATCCATCCATCCATCCATCCATCATCCATCAATTCATTCATTCATTCATTCATTCATTCATTCATCCATTCATTCATTCATCCATCCATCCATGCATCCATGCATCCATGCATCCATCCATCCATTCATTCATTCGTTTATCCATCATCCATCAATCAATTCATTCATTCATCCATCCATTGATCAATTCATTCATTCATTCATTCATTCATTCATTCATTCAT
>JBBMJM010131440.1:0-12518 GCA_037832705.1 Centriscus cristatus
TCATTGTCTATCTAAGAAGGAAACAACAGATTACTGAGGTTCCAACAAAGACGTGTTAAATGTTAATCTGGATAGTAGCTTACCGCCTGATACCACTTGTTACTTTTAGAAAACGCTGGGGAAAGAAAAAAAGAAAATCTTTTGAAGGCTTTAAAAAACAAACTAGACTAGAAGACATAGAAACAAGCAGTATTTTGTGCCTTAATTGGGTACAAGTCACTTCCTGTCACCTAATGTAATTGTAGTTTCCTCTGAAATGCAGCTCAGACAGACTAACCTTTGCAATCATAGTAAAAAGTCATGGAGACGTCCGTTTAGCAGTTTTCTTCCTGTATTATATGATTTTACATGCACCAGTAAAACAGTAACTCTTCATATTTCATTGTTTGTCTTTGTTTTTAAGAACCAGTGCCATGAAATATCATGTTCTCATTAAAGTTGTAGTTTTTGGGGGTTTTTATGCTCTGACATACCAGATCCAGAATTTCTCGGAGTGATGGCACAATACACTTATGTAGCCAAGACGCCACCTCAGAGGATGTCATAGTTACACGTCCATCAAAGGTAAGCAATTTTCTATTCACCCTTTCACCTCAACACATTCATGTCTGTATTTTTTTCTTTCTTTCTGTTTTGTTTTCTACTGCATTAAAAACGTTTAGGATGGTGACACCGTTTTGGTACCATTTGTCAACTGCAACATCCCCACTGACTTACCATTCAGACTTGCTACATACCTACAGTGAACCATCTTCTGACACATCATACATATACATATACAGATTTTCAGTGACGCATGTGTGTTTGTGCTTCACAGCAGGATGGGGACTTTTGTGACCCTGGCAGAAGTGCTAGAGGCCCGGGGTTCACCACTGGATGAGGATGAGGTTTGGTGTCTGCTGCTTGCCATTACTGACGCCTTACTGGATGTCTCCAAAAAAGGTTAATGAGCCGCTCGTCCGACTGTTAATGCAGCAACACAAATGTGACTGATTTTGTGTTCTGTTTAGGTTCAGGTAGTGTGTGCAGTGTGCTTAGTCCAGGCTCGGTGCTCCTGTCAGCCAATGGGAATCTGGCGTTTAAGAGCTGCGCCCGATATGAAGATGTGGCCTCCTTCACTGCGCCTGAGGTCCATCAGGGTCACGCCACCTCCACACGGACCGCAACTGAAAAGGTTGCAAATCCGTCAGAACCGTCAATGAAATATCTCTTCAACATCAGAACCAATTCTTGGAAAAGGAGTTTTGAAGTACTCAGCGTTTGTGTATTTCTATTTGTCCACTAGATGCTCGTCTACTCGCTGGGGATGACACTCTACTGGTGCGTTGATTATCAGCTACCTCAAAACCAGGTACTTTTCTGCTTTCCTGTCTCTTGTTTCAGGTTAGAATCATATTAACTGCTCTTCATGGTCGTGTCTGTTTTTGGATCTGTTCTTTCCAGCCGGTTCAGCTCAGCACAAAGCTAGAGAGTTTGCTGCTGAGCATGTGCGAGGACATGGTGATGAGGCGGACAGACCTGCTGACGGTGCTGGAGACCTGCGAGCTTCACCACAAGTCCTCGATGCTGCCTCCAGCTGAAAGGCTCATCAGGCAGCTGGTGGAGGACGTTTATAGAAACTCAGTGAGAGGAGTGGTGATTTGATTTGACTGGGCTGTCCTGTTGACTTTCTTTGAGACAGAAACTGATCTCTCCCCAGGTCGATCATGTGTCCATGTCTGAGAATGGATCTCAGCTGACAGATCGTAGTCAGATTGTCAGAGACAGATTACACAGTAAGATCCCATTTCATTAAAAATACTTGTTTTTTTTTGTACACTTATGTTCTCAGTATTGCAAACCTATCTGTGTTTCAGGATGCTCTTTTAGTAACTCACCCTGGGAGCTGAAGAAGAAGATCTCTAGAACTTTCTCTGGAGCATCCCAGCCAGCAGGGTATCACGTTATAGTTCACATTTCCTACAAGTCATTTCAGCCTCTGTAGGTTCCCTGCTAAGTACAAATGATTTGAATTTATAGTTCAGTTGGAGTCACTTGAAATAAATGAGGTATCAAATCTGCTCTATCACTTCCATCACATTGAGAATGGAAAACCCATCTCTTCACAGGATTCCTTCTGGAGGTCGACACAGGGACAGTTACGGTAGCTGGCAGCAGCTGAGCCGCAGCCCCTGTAGTCCCTACATGGACGGCCGTCGAAACACAAACCCCAAACCTCTCCCCCACTTTGATTCCACAATGAGTCTGAATGAGAAGAAGATCAAGGTAAAAAACACAGAACTTTGCTTGATTCCAACATACTCAATCTGCTTCAATAGACAACTCCAGAAATCTTCCATCACACATCTGTGTCAGAATTCAGTATTTTCTGTTGCAGGAACTGGGTCCCGAGTTTATCAGAATAGTAGATGAGCCGCTGGTTGTTTTAGAGCTGCCTGGATCCATTGTGGTGAGTTTTCGAAACAATAAATTTCAAATTACATACAGTTATTGCATCGTATGTTTCCCCTTCTCATATGACTCAATAGGTTATTCAGTTATAAGTCATCCAGTCATTTCCCTGTCATTGTCAGTGGTTATACATGTATTTTTGCGGGTGGTTTGATGCACAACCAGTTATTTACAAGCCTCTCAAGTGTTTGATAAGGAAGAAAAAGTGGGCGGGGGGTGGGGTGGTGGTCCTGCCTCGATGATAAAATCCTATTCCTTGTTTGATCCGTCAGTGGTCGCGAGAACCCGTCCGAATTTCTGCTTCTCATCATCTGTCAGTCCCATCATGTGATTCATCCTAGACAGTACAATCACTCCTTCTTCTCCTGCTTTCACTCCTGCAGTCCAAAAAGGGCAAATCTCCAACCACTCAGAGGGAGCTGAGCGTGGTGATGCCAAATGGTCAAAAGATAGTGGTGAAATGTGAGGTGAAATCCAGAGGAGGAGATGTCTTTGACATGATTGTGGCTCACTCCAACCTGGTGGAACACTTCTACTTCGGCCTGGCTTACATTGATGGTGAATAAACCGACAGTGACATATGATTATGATGACGGTGTCATATAATTACATGACATTACGTATAATTACCATGTCATATGACATTTTCTCTTGTCCTGGTCAGATAATGAGTTTTTCTTTGTGGACAACGGCACCAAGATTTCCAAAGTTGCCCCAGACAGCTGGAAGAAAGTGCCTTCAGACACCTTTGTCCTTTTCTTCAGGGTCAAGTTCTTCGTCAATGACATTTCTCTTCTTTTGTGAGTACTTCTCTTCATTGTTGATGAGTCACCGCGCAATCGGGAGCCCTGTGAATGTTGGTTTCTCCACTTTTTCTCATCAGGCACAAACAGACACGCCACCAGTATTACCTCCAGCTCAGAAGAGACCTCCTGGAGGACAGACTGTCCTGCCACGAGGAGACTGCACTGTATCTGGGTGCTCTAGCCTTGCAGACAGAGTATGGAGACTGCATGCCTGAGGTGGTGCATCGATTTTATCTGAATAGTTACGTGTTCTATGACCATTTTTCATTGCATTAAAATAAAAGGGACATACTCACACACACAAGGAGAACTGTTAGGGGCAGGACACTTTATGAAGGCGCAGTAGAAAAATACAAGCTGTTCAGGAAATAAATTGTGTTATTATACTGTTAAGCTTCTCTTTACCTTTACAAACGATCTAATCTTCATTTTTAGGTGTATGGTCGGAACTACTGCCGACCTGACCAATATGTTTCCAAGAGTGTGATGGAGAAACGTGCCTTGCCTTACATTCAGGGAGAGCTTCTACGACTTCACACTAACAATGCTCACATGCTTGCGGAAGAATCAGAACTTGAATTTCTTAAGGTAACAAAATGTAAATTCATCCATAATGAGAAGCAGATCGTGTGAATCCCAAGTCGCAGTCGGTGTAACGTGGCGTCAGCGCTCTTCACTGTTTCTCTCCCTGTAGGTGTGCCAGCAGCTGCCTGAGTACGGCGTGTTGTCCCACCGCGTGACACGTGAAAAAAAGTCCACGGAAGGAGAAATTCTCCTCGGGGTTTGTGCCAAAGGAGTCCTCGTCTATGAGGTGAAGGACGGCTGCCGATCCACCAGTCAGGCTTTCTACTGGAGGGACACATCGACCATCTCCTCCAGTGTAAGCGGAAAGATCCCAAGACTGCTTCAGGTATCAAATATGTATTTGTGACATTTCTATATGTTCTTGCAGAGGCGTAAGTTTGTAATAGAGAGCCGGAGCAGTAAGAAGAAGTACGTCTTCATCACCGAGAGGTCAAAGATTGCCAAATACCTGTGTAACCTGTGTTCATCCCAGCACAAGTTTAACAATGAGATGAATTCCCGTCAGCTCAGCCACAGCCTGGCCTCAGGTGCGTTACCGTTCCCAAGGTAACAAGCTGTGAACGCTGTGCCTTCCCGTTCCTCAACACAACCTGTTTATGCCTCCAGAGGAGAATATCGTGCAGTATGCAGCAGTATGCCACACTGCGAGCAGCCGGCTCAAGTCCTTGGTGTGTTCCGAGACGCCGCAGGACGACAGTGGTCTGGTCACGCCTCATGAGGAGTCCCTGAGCAAGCTTTGTGACGACGTCGCAGCCAGGATCGAGGCCCGCTTCAAACAGCAGCGCCAGAGCCTGAATGAGCAGAGGTTAGTGGCTTTCACCCCACCAAACATCCCCCACTGACACGGACGGCAACACCACAGTGGATCTGTCTTCTATATCAGTCTTCTATATCAACTCATCTTCTCACATTTCCTTCACGCCTTCACACCTGTGTAGACTGTTTCCTGTTTCTATCCATGCAGCAGCGCTGCTACTGCGGTATCTTTGTCTCAATGCATTATGGTTTTGAGTGTTCCTTGACGAGGACCTCGGATTTAATTGATTTATGTCAACACTACAGGGCATCTGTTAAAACTGAAACTGTTGGAGCCAAGTTAACCAACCTGACCAGTAGATGTTTGTGATAAGACAACCTGTCCCTGATGTTGAGACTTGTGGCTTTAATGACGTTTTGTTTGCCAGTTGCCTGTGGTTGATCGACATGGGACACTGCTTTTATTTATTTTTTCTCCGATTATTACCTGGCATACACATGGTGCATTCACGGTGGCATGTCCCCGTCAAAGAGCCTTCAAACTCTGTGCTGCTCTGCAGTTTTAGCAATTCAGGGTTGCAGGAGAGAAGTGTAATGATCAGATCATAATGGTGTCAGATCTAAGGTGGGTCAGAGCATGGTCATTTTCAAACGAGTTCTTTCCAGCTTAGTTCATATATTTGGTTTGAAGGTCCCTTCCCCTTACTTGTACTCATGTACTAACAACAGGTAAAGTCACCGAAGCCCCAAACAACACAGCACTTTGTCCACAATGGTCAGTTCCTGTAGAATACTGTAGGATGTGTGTCCTCTGCAGCACCTGCTCCAGCAGTCAGCGCAGCAGCACCGGCATGCGATCCCCAGCCTGCTCTCAGAGGAGCGGCTCTGAAGCGCCGTCGGGCTCCCCAGCAGCCAGAGGTACGGCCAATGTCCTCAGCCTACCCTTCCGACCTGGCAGCCTGAAAATCCACTGGGCTGCTGGTCGAAAGGATTTTGTGAAGCTCTGTGTGGATTATAGAATTGTTATTGTCTGGGGTTTCTGTATCATGTTCATGTCTTACTGTACAGAAACCCCTACTAAACTGGGTCCATCATCAGAGAGAGAGGTCATATGTGTCTCTCTGAAGAAAGATCCAAAGCTCGGCCTGGGTAAGCTGTGATCAGTGAGACAGGTCGTGTGCACAAATAATTGGTCTGACTTTTCAGTTCAGAAACCTTCAGGATCATGGGGTTCAGTAATGAGTGCACGTACCTGGGGTTCCTGTCCTTCTAGGCATAGTGATCGTGGGAGAGGACACAGTGGGGCGCTACGACTTGGGGATCTTTGTAGCCTCGATTATAACTGGTGGACCCGCTGATAAGGATGGACGCATTCGACCAGGTAGGCACCAGGAGACACGTTACCGTAGAGGAGCTACATTTATGTGATAGTCTAACACGCTGTGAACTACAGAGGGACATTCTGTCTACCTCTCTGTGATTAGATGCTGATAAATACTGTGTGAGCTAGTCAGGCAATTTACCTCGCGGCTAGTTTGTGTTCGTTGGACAAAGTAAAGTCCATCCCTTGTGCTGTTACATAGCTAAACAGTGCACCAGTTTGACACTTGACATGGGAAATGGGACCAGTTCAGCTCGTTCAACAGCTCAATACAAATTCAATTAGTTCTTGAATAAATCACTTAGAGCTAAACATAATTAATATAAATTATAAATTAATCAAAATTATTTATGGTGCAAATTCTCAATGTAAAGGTTCCCTTACTTTGAGTACAAGGAACAGCTACAACAAGTGGCGTCCTGGTATCAAAAGAACACGTCGGATAGACACATAAGGACAAAGTCACGTTGTCCGTACCTGGCACCAGTCCGCTGCGACCTCTCCCCTCAGGTGGTCGTCTGATCTCTCTGAACCGTGTCAGCCTGGAGGGGGTCACCTTTAGCGAGGCAGCAGAGGTCATGCAGAACAGCCCAGAGGAAGTGCAGCTCATCATTTCACAGCCTAAAGGTGTGTGTGTGTGTGTGTGTGTGTGTGTGTGTGTGTGTGTGTGTGTGTGTGTGTGTGTGGCTGCTGCACGTGGACAAATTGCACATTTTCCTCCGTTTTCCCTGAGTTCTGCGTTACTAATGTACCCACATCCAATTACTAAACTGTTCGCAGTCTCCATCAGTCCCAACTGCGTGCGCTCTCCCGTGCTGAGGAACGACGAGTCACAGGCCATGGTGACGACAGACGAACGGTCGGGAGACGACTGTCTGGATGAAATCGTCTCAGTCATGATGACGCCCAAGACCAGCAACAGGCTGCACGTCCCCCAAGAGGTCCGCGTCCTCAGCCCACAGGTGGAACTTCTTCATTTTGACCCGTTTCTATGGTAACTGTTGGGAGCAGACTGAACAGTAAACATCTGACCTTTGATCAGTCAGTGAGATAAACCGAGTCAACATTTTTATTGACTCTGTTTATTGACATAACTGCTACAACTGCACGGAGAATAAAAGCTACAGAAATGTACTATGAATACTGTAAACAAGGAAGTTGTAAGTACATTTTAAAATGGAGTGAGGCGTCATCGCACATTCGTTCACAGTGAGTTGTGATGTTTTCATTCTTTGTTTGTCTATTGTCGTCTTTTTCTTTAGGATGGCTGCTCACGCTCTCCCTCTCTGAACTGTGTGAGGTCAGAGGAGATCACAATTGAGATCAGGAAGATGTCTGGGAGTTTGGGCATCAGCATCTCGGTGAGTTTCGGAAACGATCATGGCGTCAAGCTGGAGAATGTGTGAAACTGAGGTGAACAACTAGCACAGTATTTGGCTAATGACATTGTAGTATACACTTAGACTGATACCAGATACCACAATGACTAAAAGCACTGTCTGTCAGGGTGGTGTCGACACAAACCTTCAAAACGGAGGGATCTTCATCCGAAGCCTTGTTCCAGGAGGAGCTGCAGAGAGAGACGGCCGCGTTCATACAGGTAGAACACAGAGAATCAGCATAATAGAAACCTCACCAGGTTTAACGACAATGTCCGGAGTGAAGCTGGTGACAGATTCATCACCGTTTGTCTCTGTCTGTCAGGTGAACTGTTACTGAAACAGTAATCAAAGGTGTCAAAATACAAAATACTTTACTTCACATTTATCCTCGTGTGCTCAGGTTGGAAACATTCAGTACAACGAGGTCCGTTCCCTGTGGTGTAAAAGTGAATCTGTTGGCAGGTGACAGGCTGCTGGAGGTGGACGGTGTCAGTTTTCAGGGTTTCACCTACCAGCAGGCTGTGGAGTGTCTGAGCAGGACGGGAGAGGTGAGACCTGCAGCTCGAACTCATGATTATCAGCACTATTTGTGTTGTTTCATTTTATTCATGAGGAAAAACGTATCTGGTGACCTATCCCATACCCCTCTGTCTAAAATCTAACATTAGTTGAATTAGATGAACTGATTCACTGATTTTGTCAGTGTAATGTCACTCATCACATCTGATGAGTTTGAAGTGTTGAAACGCCTCAAATGTTTCATGTGTCAGTGTTTGAACTTCCAGCAGCATCGACGCTGACGATCACTTAACACATCATTATCCTTCCTTCCCAGACTGAATCGGGACAAAAACTGATCCCAACAATCGTACTATTAAACATACAGACTGGGGTTTTTACACAAATTGTTCCGATGTAACTAAAATTGTAACCATTCATATTACATTTAAGGTGACACGGTGGTACAGTGGTTAGCACTGTGGCCTCGTGGAAAGAAGGGTCCTGGGATCTTTCTGATCTTTCCATCTCTGTGCGGGTTCTCTCCGGGTACTCCATCTCCCTCCTCCGACATCATGCTGAGGTTAATCGGTCACTCTGCTCCACTGATGCAACCGATCACAGTTATATTTATCTTGTCTTCTTCATTCAGTGTAAATATAACGGCAACATTCAAATAATGACTTGTGGCATGAAGGCTCCTCTCTCCCCAGCCACACACTTCACCTCTTCTCCTTTCCACCCCATCTCTTATCTTTTCACTCATCACCTTTCTATTCCACCCCCCACCCCGCCCTTCTTCCCCCATTCAGACGGTCACGCTGGTTTTGGAGAGAGAGCGGATGAGCCTGCCCAGAGTTTCTCTGATTGTGGACGCTCACAACATCGATCCAGCTCCCAGGCAGTTGAGGATCAACAGCTCGGCGTCCATTAGTATGTCTCCGCCGACCGTCTGTGACCGGCCCAGGGACTACAGCTTCGTTACTGACGGTAGGAGACACAGATCGATGACTCTGAGTGCTGTACAACAAACACAACGGGCCCTTTGTCCGGGAACTCAAACGGTTTGGTTTGACAGCATTCTTCCCAGAATGCATCATCATTGTGTCGATTGATCGGTTCCCTCGGCGACGAAGCAGATTATGTCACAGACCTCCGTGAGAGAGCCTGCTGACCTTAAGCCGTTTTGTGCTTTACAAGCTGACCAGGCTAGTCTGACAGAGTGAAGGTGAACTTTCACACACTTCGTCCTGATCTTCCTCGCTGACCTTCCCCCTCTGATCCCTCCGGTCTTCCTTATCCTCCAGCGTGTCTGTCTGTACATGCTCCCTCATTCTTTGCTCCGATCTGTGAACATTAAAGGCTGTTGCGTGGTTACAAGCAGCTGATGTACCAAATGTGTGTTTCAATTCTGAATGAAAACTAACAGCTAATCCCGCTGCAACAGGCGACAAACTGCTCATCTGACAGGTGAACAAAGTATTTGTAAGTCTTGTCCATCAGATTCAAACAGGGGAGAAGGTTCTTGTCATGTACAGTGATAATGAGAGTGACCCGAAAATACACTGAAATATCCAGATATTTGTCAGCGTGATACTGTTTGTTTAAAACATTGTGTCAATCATCTTGAATGGAACAAGTCGGGGCTCCTAGGTGGCGGCGGGCATTCAGTCGTGTGACTCTCCCCTTCCTTCCAATCCTCTCAGGAGGAAGAGACTTCGCGAGCGTACAGGCCTCGTGTGCGACGCTAGCTAACGCTATCAGCCGCAGGATGTGACAGTGGATGAATCCCAGCAGATAAAACCAGCTCCTGCAGTATTCAAAGCTGACGTGAGGACTTATTCTGTAGTATGCCGATATATCGCAATATATCATATGGTCATCCCCATAAGGAAATGCATTGTATGGCCAAATTCTTTCTAACATACAGCTCTATTGACGACCCTTTACCCCTGAGTTGGTCACATGATCAAATGGTGTTGTTTCTAGTTTTACATTTATCTCAGTCTGATGGTTTCGAAATAGCTGCTTTTTGTTCTGTTTCTGTTTCTTCTCTGCCGTTTGCCTCCGTCCTCCTTCTCCCTACATCTACCTTTCCACCGTCATCCTCCATCGGACCCCTTCAGACAACACCCAGGAAGTGACTCTGACAAAAAATGCCGGTGGTCTGGGCTTCAGCTTCCTGATGTGCGAGCTGGACCCGCCCACCCGCGACTTTGGCAGCTTGATCCGGATAAAGCAACTTTTCCCCGGCCAGCCGGCAGAGCGGAGCGGCAGGATCCGGGAGGGAGACGTGCTTCTGGCCATTAATGGCCAGTCGCTCAAAGAACTTTCTTATCCGGTACATTGTCCTTTATGAATGACAGGGGGGACATGTTACTAATTTTAATATTTGTATTAATATCAACAATATCAACAACAACAATACTACTACTACTACTACCTCTAATAATAATAATAATAATAATAATTGTGAGTAATGTATATATATTTTTTTAACCTTTCTAAGTCTTTTAACCTTTTCTAATATAATTAATAATTTTGATTCTGATTAAATACTGTCGTTTTTGTTTTGTTTGTTTTTCTTCAGAAAGTGCTGAAACTGTTTAAGACCTCACCCCCTGAGGTCCAACTGACCCTGTGTCGGCCTCCGCCAGGTATGCGCACACACTCACACACACACACACACACACAAGCTCGGCTCTCATGTGATTTTCCTCTCCTGTTTGGTTTGCAGGGTTCCTTCCTTCCATTCATCAGTTTACAGGAACATGAGCAGGAGTCACAGTCTTCTACGTCATCATCAGTGGACAATCACACGCAACAACTGTGCTTCTTGATCAGCCAGGAGGTCGTTATGGAGAAAGTCCTGAGAAGGCCCGGAGCAGGTCAGTGACACTGATCTCACGGCTTCTGTCGTTTCATCTCGTTTCAAACACTCAAAGTTTGAGAACATAATAGGAATTTCTGGCTTACGTGACAACAAATCACAAAGAGAATGAGTATAGTAATGTATCGGGATCTTGGTGCATTGACACGGAACGGTCCAACTGCACCTGATGCTTTTGCTGTCAGTAGACGTACGCGTCAGCGGCTTTGCAACTCTTATAGTAGCATCCACCAACTAGTGTGTTAGTGCCTGCATGGGTGGAGAAACACCTCGAAATGTGATTTAGCAGTGTTATAGGGTTGCCTGCGTGGGTGCTGTGGTGAGTGGGTGGAAGAAGCGTGTAAAGCTTGTCTCAGGGGACATGGTGAAGCAGGCGGTCGCTAACTGAGTGTGGCGGGTCCATCTCAGGCGTGATTGTCCCCTGGACTGAATAAAGACCCCAGAGAATACTGAGAACAGGGTATGATTGGGGAAGTGGGTGTGAGGGAACAAAGAGAGATGGTCTTCACTGCCCCACAGGGATGATTGTTCCATGTAGCTCCAAAGGTGGAAGATTGCAAAAGCATCATGTGTGACTTTGACAACAGGCGGAGGATGTGAAAAACAGGATGTGAAAAATTGCGGAATATAAAATAACAGACAAGGAGGGATGAGGTGGAAAGGTGAATGGATGAAGTAGAGAGGGAGTGATGATGGGAGGGGACGAATTGAGCAGACTGGGTTGTTGTCAACCGGACAGGTCCACGAATTGTGTTGAACCCAAAACCTAAATAAGTTCCTTTTACTGGAAGTGAGTCTGTGCCAGACTGAAGATAAATAAAGAGGAAAGTTTCTGATTCGGTCACATGTTTACTGACAATGACATGAATATATATTATATCATGTACGTGTTTGTGTTCGTGGCATCAAACAGATGACCCCGTGAAATCAATCGGCGTCACTGGGAGGAAGCTGGGAATCTGTGAGGAAAATGACATGATGCAAAGGTGAGTGACCTGACGTCAGTAACTTGTTGCTTTGTACCTCCAGTTGTACAGCGATAGTGTGAATAATTTCACTGAGACACAAAGAAGTTGACTGGTTCAATGTAGGTTTGCTGGTTCATGTGAATAAAACCTATAATTCCGTTTTAATACATGAGCTGTTCCGCTTTTGGCCACAAGGTGGCAGATTTGCACCACAATTGCTGCAAACTGAAACTGTCAATATTTTGATATGCTCAGTATTTACACTTACACACAGGAAGTAAAAGTGCTATGTTTGTGTCTCCACAGGAAATCTGCATTTTGTCAGCAGCAAATGAGGACTAACTGAGCAAAAATATTTGTGAAATTAGTTGAGTGCCACCAGAGCATGAACATTGGGTCATTAAAAGGAACATTTCTTTGAATCGGTGACGGTTGAACCGGTGATGTTCTGTTGCTGCGAAGCCTCCAACAAAAGCTGTTCTCGTCCAAAAATGGATGATCCACGAGCAAACATCGAGTATCTGGAGCCGTAAATAAACTCACCCAAACACCCCCCCCCCCCGGGCTGAGGAGCCTGTAATGGCCCCTCATAAATAAAGGTTCCTGTATTTTGGTGAAACCCAGTAGTGCATCTGGATCCCATCAGAACGCATGTTCCCTTTGCAAATGATCCCAAATGTTTCTAATTATGCCAGTGAAGTCGGCACAGGGCTGCGTGAGTGCATGTGTGTGTGTGTGTGTGTGTGTGTGTGTGTGTAATCGCCCTGAAGGACACGCACACCCGTACGCTGGCCTCTGTTT
>JBBMJM010131478.1:0-24754 GCA_037832705.1 Centriscus cristatus
TGTGCTCCATGTCATGAGCTACTGATCACTGAGTCCGATTTAACATGTTTATTTAAAGAGTAAACTAAATATTGATGGCCAGAGCGAGATATCATTCGTGAAAAATGTGGAAAAAAGCGGTGAGTTATTGGTGTAGCCCATAAACACATTATGTATTGGGTATCTTTAAATATGTCTTTAAATTGGCATTCTGCAAGAAAAACTACTTTTTCAGCATTTTTTTCCAATCGGTTGTGTTCGTTGGCCAATGATATCAAATTGATGTGAAACATTTTAAATGAAAAGTGAGTCAGAACCCTGAATCCTGATGCACCAACATGTTCAAGCTGAATCTTTTCACCAGACGTGTCTCCAAAGTTCTCGTCGCCCCCAACGAGCAGACGAAGAGCAAGTGACGGAGAGCGAGTGGGTGTGAAGCAGCAGGACGTTAGCAGTGGAGAATCAGTAATCTGCGCTTCAGAGTTATCACGAGTAATATGTATTTCAGAGAAATCACGACATCTCTGAGAGCCCTGAGAAAGTTTGCTGCAGCAGCAAAGCTGCCGTGGAAAGTGTCCTACTTCAGAAAATCAGAGTTCAGCACCGAAAATATTTCACGGCGTGTCAGAATGCTGTGCACGGGGTGAGTAATGTTCAACATGACACCGTAATGCTTGTTCAGGTGAAAAACGGTTCCCTCCGTAACTTTCTGGGGCAGCGGTAATAATATTCCATCCAGGGTGGGGGCGTGTGTGAAATATGGTGCTACTTCACATTCATGTATTCATCCTAGAGTGATAAATTAGACCCCAGACATTTCAATCTAACTTCCTAAATAGAGCGCTTTGTCATCACAAACGTATGCCGGGTGATCTGCGGAATAATTCATGACCCTTTAGACTTTGCTCTTTCGGGCCGGTTGACATGACGGTATTTAGAATCAAGTGCAAGTCAGAGTAAATAATCGCTGCACGCAAAGACAATACAAAGTGGCTTTGTGTGAATTATGCGTGAAGATTCCCGTGCACACCGGACGTGGTGTTGCTACGCGAAGAAACGACTTTGCGAGGGATAATTTGTAGTAATTTCTCCCCCTCTGCTGCTCCACTTCTTTACACTGAGCTGTGACATGATCATCATCCTTTATCTTGATCTGTGCAGTCAAATATCAGGCGGTAAATAAATGAAACCCCTGCAGCTGGCTGAGGTGACATGGCTGATGGGCGTTGATTTACTTACACAATAATGGCCTTTTAATTGAGCCTTTCCATCCTTTGTAACATCAAAACCTGACAAGTGCTTTGACAACAGCACATTCTCCTCCTCCACAGAGAGTGACAGGCACAATATGGCCGCCTCTTGGCTTCCATCAGCTGCACACAAGCTTGAAACCAGACACCTTTCGCCTGAGGGACATACTGTACCGACTGTCCAACAGAATCTGAAATTTAAGTCGTTAACATTTCAGAAAACTTCCTGCAGGGGCAGTTTGATTTGATTTGGCCCCACATCAGGGAAACCATGCAACATGCGTGCACTCGCTTTGATTTATCTGCAAAGACAGAAGCACAAATAAAGAATGCAATCTCATTTACCACCTTCTAGTGTTGCCATAGTCTGTTAAACCACAAGTTAAGTGTTATGACAGACTTTGTCTGATTTGCTGGCACGTCTGCGGGGAGAGCAGAGGAGGCGTGTGGTGTGTGCGTGTGCGTGTGTGTGTGTGCAGTGATGACAGATGTGGGACGATCGCTGAAATGCACCTCTCTCCTACTGCTAAGGGTGTGTTTTGAGTCGCAGTGGCTGCTGCTGACCGGTGATTATGCAGCTCCACGCACGCAGAGCGCAGACTGTGTTTGTTGTAGCTCACATTGGGGTTTGTAAATGGTGCGTGAATTCATTCGTGACATTTATGAACGAGCGCTGCACTGAGGGTTAAACAAATAAAGCCATCAAAGCCAGTGAGGGCCATTGGTTCCTCTCACATTCTTTCATTTTTCCCCCCCTGTCCGTGTCGCTCTGTTGAAACAACCCACAGGGTTTCCTATCAAAGTAACTTATTGAACAGGGGAGGGGGGGATCAATGCGTGACATAGATCTTGGTCTAGCGCTCCGCAACGGCTAACTGCTTCTTCTTTGATTTTATAGACAGCTTGAGGATTAATGGGGATTCGGTATGAAAGTAATTGACTCCAGTGTCGCCTTTCTCATTATTATAGCACGGAACCTGCACAGAATACAGAATGGGTCCGAGAGGACACGTTTACAATGGAACAGACTGCAGACGGCACTGAATGTTTGACATTGGAGGGAGTTCTGTATTCACATGGCTCCCTCAAGTATTATGAGAAAGTGTAATGGTGTTTTTTTTTCCAAAATATAAATACTGATGACATTCAATCCCTTAGCACTTAGCGGCGCTGATGCACAAGACGCCCTTTGGTGGCTGGTAGAGACTGTGGTAAACGACAAAAATGTTTAACCCCGACTTTAAAGATTTGCTTTTTGTGCCTAAACCCAACCTAACCTCAGCTAGTATCAATGTAAAACAAGCAGGATCATCATACTTCTTGTACTTCTCGTTCTTCAGCTACTTTGCTTAATTTTACGTGTTTTAAAACACAAAAGAGACCAATCAGTTTAAGATCTGTGGCAAAAATGCCGATGTGGCATGTGGGAGTTTTCCACCATTGGCCGATCAATGGTGAATGATAGCCGCTGCTGTGTGACCTGAAACACACACACACACACACACACAGCTATCGGGTCTGTTTAGCACCTTGCAATCAATTCCACTGTGTGATCCCTGATAACATACAGGAGGTCTCTGAAATACTCAAAGTACAGACTGTTCGTGTGAATGGTACATGCATGTAAAGGTGCGTTTAAGGTCTGTCATAAATAAGATAGGATGAACCCAAAGGAAGTCCTGGGCCAAGAATGCTAGGATATTGCAACAACAAAAAAAAAAAAGTTCATGTTGCGCAGAATGCTTTTGTAAATATATGTTTAAAAAGTCTAAGTGGCTTTGTCTAAGGGCTGCGTCTTTGTTGGCTTTACTCAGGTATGATGAGGATGTGTAGGATGTACATCTAAAGGGACGAGCCAAATGAGCTAGCGAACGAGCTAGTTTTGCATCATCAATACAAACTGATTCTCCAAAGCTGATTTCACCCAGCTGCTTCGCCAAAAACAGGACGATTTACAAGCTCTGTTGAGTCTCATGTCGTAGCAGACCAACCAACTACGACAGGAACAACTTTTCACCGCAGCGATTTCGTCCTTTGAGTCTAAACTCTAAAGGTCATAGGTGAGTGAGGGATGATAAACTGACTGGCTCAGACCGAGGATGTTCGCGTTTCCTTCTTTTTGACAATGGGACAATAGGTTTTCCCCTGGTTGTTTTGTAAACGTGTGGAATATAAAACTTGTATGGATGATTTCAAAGCTTTTCTCCTCAAATCGCAAAAGCTTCAGTTGTATTTAAATTTTCAAAAGATTTCATAAAAACTGCAAACAGGGTGAAGACAAAAATAAGACCTCAGGTGTGTGTCTGGTTCAATATGTTTGTTCAAAAACACATAAAAGACTATTTACAAAAAACTATTTCACCATCAGGCCGTGTCGTTCAGCGCTCTGTTGTTCTGAAAGTTCTTTGCACCCGTCTCAATTTGTGCTCCATTGTTTCTCCATGTGTGCCACTTTGATAATGTTTTTAAAATTACCGAATGAAAGGAAACCGGCGTCAATTTAGGCAACAACAGGAAACCCTAATCACTCTTGTAAATGACCAACTTCAAGGAAAGTCAGGAGGAGTGAGAGGAGAGGAGCTCTATTGTTTGCACGCCTGCTTTTCTCAGTATTTGACTTCACATCTGCTCGCCCTCCCTTTGTCTTAGTCTTTCCTCTCTCCTCATGTCGACCCCCTGATGCAACAATCCCTCATCCAGAACACACCACACCTGGACGAACCCGGTCCCACAGGGTCAACACAGCGATCCAGCTGTTCTTCTCATCACGACAACAGAATTTGATCGGGGGTATCTGGTCACAAACAAATGGGATGTTTACTCTGATGAGTCCGAGCGGACAAAATGTGTTTATCCCAAATCACAGCACAGTGCTGGTCTGAAATGGGACTTTCAAAGGCCACGCTCCATCTCTGATTTTACAAGTGATTTTACACTTACACGTGAATTAAATTCTCACAGGAAAAATCGCAACATGATGAAAATAAATCAAGCATGTTTTTGGTACACGGTTTCCATCGTGACGGTACGGATGATCGACGGGTGTTTGGCCGCTGGCCTTGGCGAAGGTCGGCGCTCCGAGTGCAGCTCCAGTTCATTAGGATTTTTATCTGTGGAGGGACGGCCTTATCAGCAAACACAAGCGGGTTTTCCATTTTATGACAGATTTGTATCTTTCGAAGTCAATAGAGTATATCTGCGGATGATTGTGTTGAAACAGTAACTACCGACATTTAATTGTACAATTTGTAAAAAAACAAAATGTAATCTCGAAGCACAATTCATCGGCACATAACAAATAATAAAAGAAATTATGTTGAGATGTTTATCCTCAACTAAAACCTCTAAGGAGCACTGAGCAGCAGAAACAACCTACACAACATCTTAAAATCTGAAATTTGGGAAATATGTGGAGAGATTCCATGGATTCCACCGGAGCTCTTTTATCAGCGACCTTTTCCTCTTTGTGACGTGTTAAAAAATGATCATGTTGCTTTCCCTGGCAGACATATTGGTCATCCATCTTCACTCAGGCCAGTTTTAGTTACATAACAGGCTTTGAGAAATAACTTGCAGCTGCAGAGGACTGAACATGTTGTTTTGTTGTTGTTGTTGTTGTTGTTTTTAATGTTTGTGTGGGAATGTACGGACACTTGATGAGGAAAAATCACTGCTCCTGCTGTCGCCTCCTGCAGAACAGACCTCGTTTCCTGATGAGATGCTCCCACTCGCTGCTTCTTATCACAAAGGCGACATTGATGGATGTTTGCTAGTAGCTCTTCTGCTGTTCTGGGCAGGAGGTCAAGGCAACAGTTAACCAAATGTTTTCTTGTAAACACTCATTGTAGACGGTTAGCCACATCAGACATGGTGGTAAAATCGTCATAGAGGGGAAAAAGATGAAAAAGAAATAGGCAGATGCTGCTTGTTTTTATGAAAGATGATGTTCTAAATAAGTATTAATTTATTACCCTTTATTTGCATTTGCTTTTGAGGATTAAGGAGATCCCTCCCTGCAAGATACATACAAATATCCATCAGCTAATTCACATTATGCAGCCTTTTTGCCCACAGGTTATGAGGGATTAGGAATGATTTCGCACTCAATTGCGGCTGCAAAGGATTGAGAGAATCAAAGCCCCGCAGACTCTGACTATTTTGGGTTGCGCCTAATAGTTCTTGTCAGCCGTAATTTTTAAGTACTTTAACCAATTCATTGTATAATTAGGTTAACAAAATTAGCTCATTGCAAAGTCAGTCAGCAGACGGTAATGCAATAAAGTTATTAACATTCCAGATTTATAGAACCATTAATATGTAAGCGACCTGTCTTTATCACATTTTTCTTTCTTGGTAAAAAAAAAAAAACGACATGAAAAGACTTGTGTGACAATTATGTGACATTATAAAGTAGTTTATTGATTTCTGGTTGCACTCACTCAGAGGAGAAGGTAGAAAAGGACATGTGACATGTCATTAGAAGAATGCCTGAACTCTGAGTAAGACGTAAGAAGAAGGGTGTGACGATGTGTCGGTGTAATAAGGAAAAGACAAAGCATCACATTAGAGCTGAACAGACTAAGCGTTGTGCAGCAAGTTGTTTCTCAGTGGAAACTCCAGTGTTGCACATGTTGGATGTGACCGGTCTGGTTTGGCGCCTGTCAACTACCTGAACGTCCTTCTCAGGTTACTGTGTGTGCCACTGCTGCTGCTTCCATCCATCACCAGCTACATAATGTTGCTTTAACCCTTGAACTCTGACTGGTGCTAGCATAAATCGGAGTACTGTACCAAATAAAAAGTAGTCGTATGGTAATCACACAAGGATCAAAAGAACGTTAACCAGTTTCTTAAAGCTGAGAAGAGTCCCTTGGCGCCTCGACCTGGTGTGACGAAGGAGCTGAAGGTGAAAACGTTGATTGGTTCCTTCAAGTTGACAAGTCACACTTGACAGCCGAGTTACTGTCATTCCAGTAATGATTTGCTGGCTTCCGGCATCAGAGCAAATGTGATTATTGTAACAGCAACATGATTGTTCTCAACTTTGAGGAACCAATCTTTCTCCTCACCACTGGATGTTTTCCTCCTTTGAAAGTCGGCACATAATGACGATACTCCAAAGTATGCTAGTGCCGGGTATGATGCCGTCAGTGTTAAAGGGTTAAACAAAAGTGCTCCAATGTCATTATCTTAATTCTGTCAATGTGAGAGACAGAAATAAGCGTTTAGCTATTTTGTGGCCTCACCAGCCCGATAACTGGACTGAAGACTCTTTGTACTGCCGATGGAACTCTGTCCCAAAGCGTCTTAGGACCACTTTGTTTTGAAATCCAGTTATGTGACCAATAGTCGTGAGAATAGGGCAGCTGATCAGATGCATAAAAGTGCCGCCACGCAGATGTTTAAGTTCTCCAGACGTACAACCCAAAATGACAAAGCCATTGTGCCGCTTTGCCGTGAAAACCAACAAGCAGCTGGACTCGTGGAGCGTCTCCCTCAATGTCCACGTTGTGTTGACTCATGTGACATCTGCTCACGCAACTGCTGGCTTCGGTCCACGCACCAGCACGCTCACCGATGAGCATTTTTAGTCTTAATTAAGGGGTGTATGTGTTGTGCACCAGTCCACACACACGATCCCTCCATGTCTCCGATCTGGGCCGTCATCTCAGCGCTTTACGTTTTCCTGATTGCACGGTTTCCTGACGACCAACTGAAATGAAAGGAAGCGGCTCCATTGCGTTCCAAACTCAAACGGCTCATGTTTACAGTGTGAAACAGACAAGCAGAGCCATGGGGGGTTTGTGTTACATCCCCTCTGTGTCTGACGTACAACCTGCCAAAAGAAGTCGTGTCCCAGACGTGTTGCACTGCGCAGCTGTCAGATATGACACCAACACCTCTGATAGCCTCTAATATATCTCTCTGCATAGTTGCAGAAAATGGGATGCTACAGTATGTAAGCGTAGAAACGTCAAAAAATTAGACTGCTGAATGGTGATACGTTCCTCCTGGGTGATTCAAAGTACAACTTGTAAACCATGAGGTGCTAGCTTGTTTAATCGGGGACCCTATAATATACCTGAACTATAGTGAAGCCTATGTGGTGCCTAATAAACCCTGCCCCCTGATTGGATGAAAAAAATTGAAAATAAGGGTTTTATCTTATCAGATTGTACAGATTCAACAGTTAATATACAGGTTTATTTTTAATAAATGAAAATGGCAAAAGTGTTGTTTGTTGAAAAGTGCAAAAAGCCAACAAACCTTTGTGCCAGTATGATTGTGCTTTTCTGCAACAGCCAATAACTACATCTGTCATCAACTGCACAAATCGGAACATTGTGCTCATTTTCATTCTGTGTGAGAAGAATATAAGAAGTCAGTTGTCCAAACATACAGAAGAACAGAACTGGGCTATGCTGATAATAACATTCTAAATGCTCACATTTATGTTTATAAAAAAGAAGATTCTGTCGTTAAAACGGCAACGACATACATTTTTCAACTGACACTGCTGAAATACTCAGCAGTTTCAGGGTGTCCATAACAGACAGAAAACAACGCTTCACGTCCACAGATCTCTTTTTTTTCCTTTTTCTTTTTTGACCAATCAGTGTAGACTTGCGAAATGACGTAGCCCCGCCCACCCCGTTACAGTCGCGCCTGCTTCACTTTGAAGTGTGAAGCTCAGAGAGCTGCTGAAGTCCGGACAGGAAACTCACGGGATGAAACCTCCGAACAGTCGGACTCTCTAACATCTTTTCCTGCCAGAAAACGGACACCGTTTATTTATCCTACAACATATCTGTGCACGTTTTTTTCTTCTAAAAAAAATACAAACTGGAGCTTTAAGAGCGATGAAGATGCGTCAAACGCTCCAGAGCTCCGCGCACAAGGACTGAGACCTTCCTCCTCCTCCTCCTCCTCCTCCTCCTTCTCCTCCGTCCACACGGAAGGTTTGTTCCAGGACACAACTGCATGGATTACAACATTTAACCCGTTTGGAGAGAGAAAAGAGAAAGACAAGGGACAAGTCCGAGTGCTGCGTCCTCTCCAATGAAATATCGCTCCTGCGCGGATCGAGCAAGTACGCGGACCGAGCCCCCAGCGACCGGAACCAGCTCCCGCCCCGCGGCTGTGGTTTCCCTGCTGACCCCCCTGGACCCGATTCGGCAGGCGAAGCGGATTCCGATCCGACTCCTCAAGATGTTGACTGCGCACACTGGACACTTGCTACACCCGGAATATTTACAGCCGCTGACTTCCGCCCCAGTGAGCATCGAGGTATTCATTTCTCCTTTTTACGCGTCGTACGGCGACATTCCTCCGCACAGTACGCACTTTAACCCCCACCTTACCCCCCACCCCCACCCCACACATACAACGACCTTTTACACGCAGGTACAAGGCTGTTACACGCGACCAGATTTCAAGAAATGATAAATAATAGTTGGCTTTGAATATAAATCGCATGTATTCCCTATTAAAGTAAGCAAAACTTCACTTGGATCAATTACCGTAGTTGTCAGAATCCAGTTAAACACGACCGTTCTTTTGATACCTGACCTGATTTGACACAACTAATCAGAGGTTTGATTTTGTCCTAGCTGGATGCCAAGAAGAGTCCACTGGCCCTGCTGGCACAGACATGCTCTCAGATCGGTAAACCAGACCCTCCGTCCTCCTCCAAGCTGGGCTCCTCCTGCAGCCAGGGGGAGAAGGAGCCCAGCAGCAGATCGTCCGTCTCCAGCCTGAAGCTCGGCGAGCACCGCCCCTCCCTCGAGGACAAATCCAGCTTCAAGCCATACAACAAAGGGAGTGGAGACTGTCGCAGGGACGGAGTCCACACCAGCAGCAGCAGCAGCAGCAGCAGCAGCAGCTCCTCAGGCAGCAGTGAAAAAGTCGGGTTCAGGGTCCCCAGCAATAACGTCACCGCTAATGGGAATACAAGCAACGGGCAGCTGTCCTACCCGCCCCACGCCACCTCGCCCAGCTCCAGAGCGAGCAGCAGCACCCCACCTGGACATATGCAGCCTCACAAACAGAGCCAGTCCCCTGCTGGACAGCCCACGCCACACCCCCACACGCCTCACGGAGAGCCTGCCCATGACGGCACCAGCAGCACAGGTGGCGGCGGTAGCGGTCATTCCAAAAAAGACACGGACGTGAGCAAAGCAAACTCAGACAGCCCCCAGCTCGCAAACTCGAGCCACGTCCGAGCCAGCACAAACTGCAGCAACAGCAGCTCTGACAGCGGCTCCAACCACGACGGGGGGAAAGGAGACTCGTCCCAGCCGAGCCTCGGCCCCGGACATATCACCCCCATTTCCCCCTACAAGACGAGCCAGCCCCTCTTCCCGCTGCCGTCCACGAACATGGGCTACCACGGCTCCGTGGTGGGGGCCTACGCAGGCTACCCGTCCCAGTTCGTTCCCGGATTGGACCCGACCAAGGCCGGCCTCGGCGTCGGCGGCATGGGAGTTCCGGGAAAGCACCCGAGCTCCAGCCCCCTGACGGGGGCCTCCCCCCCCTCCTTCATGCAGGGCTTGTGCCGGGACCCGTACTGCCTCAGCTACCCGAGCGTCTCTCATCTCGGCGGGGGCAACTGCAACTCCTGCATCCACGACCCATCCTCCAACCTGAAATCCAGCTTCCCGCTGGTGTACCCCTCCCACCCGCTGCACTCCCTCCACCCCAGCTCCCTGCCCTCCAGCGTGCCCTCCTCCCTCTCCCACCCCCTCTACTCGTACGGCTTCATGGTCCCCAACGACCCCCTCCCGCACGCGTGTAACTGGGTGTCTGCGGGGGGGCCGTGCGATAAACGCTTCGCCACCTCGGACGAGCTGCTGGCTCACCTCCGCACGCACACGGCGCTGCCCGTTGGGATGGACAGCAAGCTGCTCTCGGTTTCCTCCTCGGGACCTGCCTCCTGTCACCTCCACCTCCCCCACCAGAGCAGTCCTGGCTCCATGCCCAGCTCGCTCTCCCTCAGAGCGCCCCCCGGCCTGGGTTTATCTCGCTATCACCCCTACAGTAAAGTTCACCTGCCCCCCGGACCCTCGTCCATCTCCCTGCACTCTCTGCCCACCACGGGCCCTTACTACCCTCACTACGCCCTCTACAGTCAAAGACTTGGATCAGCCTCTGCCCTGGGCTACCAGTGAGTCACGATCGGCTTTAAAGGAACAGTTTGTCTTTTCTTGGGGTGGGGGGGGAGAGAAAGATGGTAAATACGAGGAGGCTTCAGCTCCTGCGAGCGAGTATCCGGTGTGTTTGTCTGACTGAGTCGGCTGACACCTCATCCATCACCTCCACACATCAACAGTGACGTGTCAATCACCTGACAGCCCATTAGCGCGGCGGCTAGCTGCCAGGCAGACGGCAGAGAATCCAGACGGTCGCAGCGCCGTGTGAAATTGTTCTTGCAGTCAGTCAAACAACTTAGAAACGGTTTCCTGTGCCGGGGCTAAGCTAGCGATAGCGTCTTCTCTCCATCGGGACGCATCCCAAAATAGTCAAACTGCTCCTTCAGATGAACGATTCCAGCAAGTTGCTGCTTCTCAATGATCTGCAGACGGATTCAACTGGAATTTGGACGGACGAGACGAGACGAGCGCTCCCTCACGCTTTGCTTTGCTTCTTATATACGAGATTTGGTGCTTCTTTTTTCAGGCCGGGGACATCAGAGGACACGCGTATGTGTCTCTCCGTGTTCCGATACATTGGCGGCCGGCGGGGGGGGTGTGTTTGGTCGGTCAGGAGGCGGCGGGGTGGCTGTGGCTCTTTGCTGTTTGTGCAGATGAAGATGAACTCGTAGCGGGACGATGATAATGCATGTAAGCTTTGACTCAACACTTGCTGTTTATTCAGCCACACACTTTGTGATGATCTGATTTGCTTCCTTTTCGTTTACTGGGATCTTGTATTTATTTTATACTGGGGAGCTGTTTCACAATCCTCTCAGCAGACATGTGGAAAGAGGACAGACGCTGTTTTATTGCCTCTTCAGAACAAATGTTGAAATCACATCTCTTTTGCCTCAGTGTTTGGATTTTTTTTTTTTCTTTCCACAGCAAATCAATAAATCTGAGATGTGATATTTTTTTGTAAAACTGGAACACACTGTGGTGTCCAGCTAAACAGGAGGTCATATTTTGTTAAATAAATCAAAGTAAATATGTATATTCTCTTGTCTTCCTTTTGCCAGACGTGTAGAAATATTCTTGCTTAAAAAACATTTATTATACAGTTATAACAAAATATCCTTTTTAAATTATTTTAGCATTACTAACACATATTTTCAGGACATTTTAAGCTCTCAGACTAAGGTTATCATCCTCTGCTGGCAGATGTTTGTGTGACATCTGCCTGCAGAAGGAAAAGAACCACCTTGGTTTTATTGATGCTTTTTTTTTTTTTTTTGAAGAACATGCCATGGTGGTTTTGTGCATCTGCTAATTGTGTGGACGCAGTGACACTCGTCCACGTTCCTCTGCTCCATCACCTTAAAGTGATGGCAGCTCGACTCGTCAGTGTGACAGCACGCTTTATGGAGGCGTCAGCCGCTGACGGACAGCTTATCGGAATGTCATTTACTGTAGGTCAGGTCCCGATAAGCATCAGAGCCACAAGTCCTGACAGTTGCTCAAGTTTCCGCAGCTGTGAAATGATTGACGGCCGTAATATGCCATTTCCTGGCAACATGACACCGCGGCACCCGTGGCGGCGTATAGATGACCCATGCTGGTCACTCACAGCTCGGGCGAGGGACCTACAGGGGTCAGATCGGCCTGTCGCTGCTGTAACAAGAGAAAGCGCTCTTGTTTCAGCGGCGTCTCAGTGCGGCGGGGGGACCTGAGATCCTGGAGGTCCACTCTGCTGGGCTCACGTTGCTCAGGCCCGGCAAACACACGCACTTAGTTTATTAAGTCGAAGAAACTGTGTGGGGTGCTGACAGTGTTGTCGCTGTTGTCAGAAGTGATTTTATCAGAGGTGCTGAGTAGGATTGCCACCTATTGGTGACCAATGAAACGGTTTGTCAAGGTAAATTAAGAGAAACAGAACGAATCGTTGCTGTACTGGAGATTTTAGCCTTTTAGTCAGATGTGTCTTCTCTGATAAATGAACTAATTAAAGAGACACAATTCAAAAGGTTAAAAAAAAAGAAAAGAAACTCAAAGGATTTTCATCCTTGATCCTCAAACACATTTTCTCCTTCTTACTTCATTCGTCAAATTACAACCGCCGCAATTGTTAAAAAAAAAAAAAAAAAAAAATTGTGATTGAGCATTCCAAGTTGAGAGTGAGGGGGACATGTTTTCTCTGCAAAAGTCTGAAAAAGTCTGTGTATTGTTCTTGGAGGTGGGAAGTGCCGGCCCAGTCGGTCTGAGAAAGTCCTGGGAGCAGCTTGACAGCCCGGGTGATTAATGATGATAGACTGTGGGGCTGCTCCTTCATTACATGACAAGCCTTTAACCTCTCTATCAGCCTCGACCGGCGCATGAAAGGCCAAAAGAACAGAAGGCAAAGGACAGAAAACATTCAAAAATATATCCATTTCTGACTAATTATAGTGTGCTCTGCTCTCCCTCTCTCGCTTTGTCCTCATTTGATTTATGCATTAAAATCACCGAGTGCAGTTTGCAAATGAAGAACATTCGCCTTTGATGGCGTTCCTGAATTGTCTGCGAGTTACACATTGCAGACTAGCTTCTCAGAAAACCGGCCTTTTTATTTTGTCTTCACTCCAACTTTATCACTTCATCCATCATCCTGCTATGAGAGCTTTTCAAGTGGTCCAAAAATAAAAAGGACACAGATGTCAGCCATGCTAGACTGAAGTTCCTAACCCACCATAAACCCATCACTTACATCCAACCGCAGAGCAGGAGAAATGTTGAAAATACGCTTTTCTTGCTCGCAGAAAAACACTGACAAAGTGAGCTATGTGTAAAATGTTGATCCACGACAGCGTTCTGTTAAATTATCCACAGCCAATGATAAATTAGCGCGCCCTTCAGCAGGTATTTTTGTTTCTAAAAAGGCCACGGCAACCATCCCCAACGCGTTCTCCATTGAGGAGCGCTGCCTGTAAAAAGATATAAACAGAGGGAGTTTAGTGGTGTTCAAGAGGGCAAACGCAATTATGGTTTCCCAACTAATGTGCGTGGCCCCAGCTGGTTTTGATCCGGCTGTGCTCCGAGGGCTCCGTGCTCACTTGTCAGCGCTCATGCATCACAGAACCGGTGCTTAACGGAAAAACGTGCCTTGGCAGCGACCAGCGGAGGCCTGGTGGCCAGAGGGTGCTAGCGGGTTAGCCGCATGCGATGGAGGGGGTGGTGGTGGGGGGTGACACCATCCTCGGCCTTCCGCATCTGGATCTTCACAGTCGCATTCTCTCATTCCTCGCGGGTTTCCACCCTCTCCTTGAATTGGCCGGCGTGACCCGGCGCAGACGCCACGCCACAAAACTGGGAGGTCAGAGCTCAGCTCCAAAGTACACACACATGGATGGCAACGGAATGACGGAGAGCGAGTACAAAGCCGTGAGGAAAGAGATGGTTAAATGGAAATAAGCAGACACGATTACTCAAATACAGTCATTAAGGAGGAAATGTTGTTTTTCAGTCTGTCAGGATGATTAATGACGGAGGGCGAATCCACCCAAATGCTGTTGTTTAGTCTAACCAGCAGACCTGATCTCCGCCTCTAACACAGAACAGACATCACGCGTCTGTGCAGCAGAGGCGGCGGATGCCACAAGGTAGAAGCACTGAGTGTGTCCGTCACTTTGTACTACATGTGCATTATATGATGGTTAGCAGTTGTCATCTGCTGACATTGGCTTCCTGACATGCTAGTTAGCCGCTAGCGATTGCTTAAGTCCAAATATCACAAATCCCTGCGTGAAAAAAAAACAATGCCACCAGCGAGTTAAATGACGCAAACGTACACATAGGATACTGTAGACTCAGCTGTTGACGTCAATATTTAGCAAGAAACTCCACATGAGGAGGTTGTTTTTTGGCAGTGGAGGCAGTCGGAGTCGGGTGTTTGATTCCCATTTACAACTGTAAGTTTCTCGTTTGCAGCCCAGCTTATAACCGCGCAGGTCTAATTATAAACGTAGGTCTTGACCATGCAGCACTTTCTGAAATGCTACGGTGGTCTGGTCAGATTCAGACACCAAAAACAAATGGTCACGGTTGAGGAAAACAAAATGGTTGGCACGAAAATAACCTACTTTTGCCCAGACACCACTCACACTGCAGTTTGCGAAGGTCTCCCGGCCACCCAAACTGACGGGTGGGAGTTAGCGGAAAGTCCGTTACGTCTCATACAGGTGTGAAGGGTACGCAGGCTTTTGGGTCAGACACCGATGGCTATGACATCCCAGGACGTCAAATGTCCACCAAAGAGGCCGTTTCAGTAACAGCAAATCTGAAAAAGGTCAGAGCCGACGTCTGTATTAAATTTGTGTATTCACACTTTATTAAATGTCAACCCGTTCAGCACGTCATGTTTTCACATTGTTCTAACTACCGAGCGTCTTTGTTGTTTATGCTGCAACACAGGTTTACGCCCGATAAAATGTTTGCAGACAGCGATAGTGACAAAGAAAAGTTTTATTTGGTAATTGAAACGGCTGCATTTATTTCTTTCTGCTTAAAAAAATTAAACAACTTTTAATTCTTCTGTCACGACAGTCATCATGAACTAACTTCATGTGGACGTCTCAGGTCCTGTGGGACTCAGTGAAACTGAAAACTATTTAACTGTCTATTTGAGGACAATAACTCCGATGCCTTATTTAATTTGAATGATTCCTTTTCATTTTTTGCTGTTGCTGTGAATAACCTGCTCTTAGTTCCACTGTATGTGTCAACACTTTCCAAAAAAAATTGGTTGTGAGTTTTTCAGTCTGTTCTGTGCCAGAGTCCTTAGAAAGACCAGATGTTCCCCAAATCACGCTGAGAGGCTGATAAGGAATCTGCTTTCAACAGATGTCTTGTGATTTAGTAACTGTGAATGATGAACAATGTTTCAGTGTTTTGAAGCCTCGCTGGCTTTCAGGCAAACAGCTGCGAGTCAGGATGACGTTGTGCCAGTGGATGAGAACGAGACGGGCCGCTTCGCATTTTTATCTCCCGTCTTTGGATGCATTCGCGGGTGAAGCGCATAATGTGTCTGTTCGCCCATCAACTTCTGCCACCACGCAAGGTTTCACTGAACAGGAAAAGTGGTCCGTCTATGCTGCTATCACATTAGCTCAGGCAAGGTTTTACCATGAAACAACAAGCAGCAACAAATCAACAGCTTCCCGTACACCATCGCCCCCGGTGGTAGAAAGTGGTATTACAAGAACACGTGATTATTTTTGCAACTCAAACATACATTTTGTTCTGTTAATAGTTTCAAGCAATATCCTAATCACCTGATGAAACTCAGGCTTGAGGACAGAAGTAACTGTAAACGATAATCTCAAAAAACACACAGCCACAAAGAACCAGTCACCATGACGACACTAACACGCCTGTTAGTTATGTTGCCAGTTGAACCTGTGAGCAAACAACTTACTGTTGAATGACTCTAATTATTACCCATTAAAAAAATCAGAGGTGTCTCACGAGCTGAGTCAGAGGTTTTGGAGAGAGGAGGCAGCCAACTGAAATTTAACTTAACTATTTCTCTCTGGATTCAAGTTTGAGGGTTGAACTCGACGAGAGCAAAGTGACTCGAAACGACGGCATGCATCACACTTTTAAAGGAAGGACGGTGAACACTCTGGAGGCTACCGCAGCTGTAAGACTTATCAGAAGGAGAAGTGTTGCGGTTGGTCAGGAGGGGGAGTGTCTGACAGCACAAATGACTGACACAAGCGGTGAAGGAGTTGGACAGATGAGAGCCACAGGCGCTGGGAGCGGGGCGTTTGAGGGTCAACACATCGCCTGTGCATTGAGTGTGGCCCAGCAGCTGTATGCATAGGGGAGCCTTGGCCTCCTGCTCTGCATGTCAGGGGCCGTGATTAATGACCTGCAGGCCTCCGCTCTCTCTCCCAGCACCCCACTGAAGTCACCAGATCCACCGCTAATTTAGCTCGCGGCACAGGAGACATACGAGCGCTCATTGCTGTACACGCATGCCCGATATGAAAGTCAATTTCCCGTCTACAACCTTTTTTTTATTATTATTATTTCCAGGAGCTTTTTGTATTTTCAGGCGACGATTTCTTTAGTTGACTGCGCGCACACGTCGGCTGCCGAGGCGGTGAGGGTGCCCGGGCCTGTGTACTGGTTCCCAGCTTGTCAGGCAGCTGTCGAGGAGTGATTTATGACCACTAGACTCCAACCTGTCTTCACTGCCAGTTCGGTATTGTTACAACTGACAGCTAATGAGGCCAGACATGCTTTCAAGCAGAGCACTTAACAGGACTTCAATCTTCCCCCGTCACTAGTGCTATTTTTCGCTCCCTCTCTCTCTCTGTGCACACTTCGGCACACACCCTTCTTTCTCTATGCCCTCCTTGTTCTCTGTCTCTCTGTGGTGGAATATCTGACAGGCACTGAAAAGGTTTCTGCCTACAGACGGAGATGTTTTCCAGAGGAAAGAAGAAAGAGTCAGCAGTGGGCACGGGCTAATGCCTGATTTAATCTGTTAGCTAACCATGTTAACTGGAGTACTCACAAAATACTGCTTAGCTCCTTTCTTGTGTATGATTAAAAACAAAACCGCTGGGCAGGAGATAGTTAGCTTCAAATCCAAATGCAGGAGATGACATACCTGATATACCTGTATGTCGCCTTAGCAAATATCTGAGTCTTGCAAAAATTAAAATAGAAAAAAAAAAAAATTCTAGTCTGTGTTTTTTTCTTTTATTGTGTTTATAAAGAAAATAAGCAGTGAGAGGATTAACCCTGTTTTAGCATTGAGACCATCTTTTTTTTTAATTCATCGTAAGTAAATGAATAAAACAAAGCCATGCTATTCCTAAGCTAATTCCTTATTATTATTATTTAATATGAAAAACAACTGTCTGCTCATGCTGGACTATGATTTAGTTTTGTGAATTATTTTTGTTACAAAAAAAAAAAAAAAATACAGCTACTTTAAATTAACCTGGATTATTCAGTAATGTGATCCAGTCAACGGAAACACTCTTCATGTCGCTCAGCTGTTTTTCTGCGAACACAATCCGTCTGTGCTGCACGTCTCTGGCAGCCTTCCCACATTAACTCTTGTTTCCTGTCAGCCATGATTAATGGCTAACTAGCTTTAGCTGCCATTGCTGGCTGCGCCATTGTCCCCTGACGTGTCCCC
The DNA here is from genome assembly GCA_037832705.1 of Centriscus cristatus. Lineage (NCBI taxonomy): Eukaryota > Metazoa > Chordata > Actinopteri > Syngnathiformes > Centriscidae > Centriscus > Centriscus cristatus. The sequence continues at coordinate 17,550 of JBBMJM010131478.1, forward strand.
GGCCCAGACGTCTCCATTAAATGCTGCAACAGTGACTCCCCGAGGTCAAACGCGGGAAATGAAGCTGATCCAGTAATTGAAAAATAACCACAACGTCTGTGAGACTTGAAGGTTTACAGATGTTCCACAGACCCTGTCGGTTCACATTTAGGAGGATGTTTGAGCTCTGAGGACGTTTCTGGTTTTACTCTCGATATTAAACATTAAGGAAATGCCAATCTGCTCGGCCTTGTCCCCTCCTCAGTCCAACTGGTCGAGGCAGATGGCTGCCCGCTCTGAATCGGTCATGAGGTTCAGGGACTTTTAACTTCATCGACACACCAGCAGCTCCTGAAACATGAAACCAGCAGCCACCTCAGGAACAGTCGAACAAATACAACAAAAAACAACGATGTCCAAAGAGGTAAATCTTACAGAACTTACATGACCCCAAGCTCCTCTTTCTTATATTCAACATTATTTTATTTGTCATAGCCCAACATCGCCATGACAAATTGTCTCAATGGACTTCACAGTCCAATACAGCGCCCCTACGTTTGGACCTCTTATTATACAATGTAGTAACAACCGATTAGGTATGAATGCCTCGCGACTGCTCGTGGATCATTTGTCAGATTGTTGTTTTACGGTTTCTGCCTCTGGAGACAATGGTCGGCACGCTCCTGTGCAGAGAAGATGTACAGTCTGTTGGACTCTGCTGCCCCCTGCTGGACATGTGTGTCAAACACAACCTGTGGAGACATCCCGTCCCCACCTTCCCAAAATAAAACAATAGAATAAGACCAGCTCCGAAGTCAGGGACGGTGGAAGGAGTTTACGCAGGTTTTTTGCGCCGCAGATCTATGATGGAGCGCGTTTGCAACTTTAGAAAAGAGTTTTGCGCGTTTGAGAAGAGTTGTCGGTCCCAGCTGGAGTCCGTTTCCTGCGGCTGTTCCCGGCTGCTCCCTCAACCAACCCCGGCTCCTCCTCCGCTCCTCCTCCGCTCCATCGAGCGATCTTCCCAGATTTTTTCCGTTCCCAAGCTCCTGCGCGCGTCCCGGGGCGGTGGAACGGCGCAGGGTCTGGAGATGTGATCGATCCCCAAAAACATGGTTCTGGTGAGCGAACATGCGGATCGACCTTTGACCCCGCTGCCCACAACTGAACAAGTTTCCAAGGATTCCCGAGGGGGTCGGTAAGTCCGATTCAGACCGAGAAGAACGTCACAGGCCCCGGTTCGAGTTCCAGACCGATTGGATCCGAACTCTAATTAACTCCGAACTCTTTGTGCTGGTTTGAAGAGAAACGATTCATTCGCGTGTTTGACTTTTATGTCTGTGCTGACGTCCGATTGGGGAAATGACGCGTACGTGGCACCGGAGATCTGCTGTTAAACCGTGTTGTGTTCCACTGAGGATTACTCAACTTCAGAAAGTTTGTTTGTTTGTTATTTTGTTTGTCTTGGGACAAGCTCCTCCTCCCGTGAAGTTCGTGCGTTATGACGCATGGGCACAAAGATCAGAGATCAAAGATCATGTGTTCTCTCAGATCTGAGCTGGACAATGGAGGCCAGAGGAGGCCGAGGAGGTGTGGACCATCACCTGCAGACCTCCAGCTGGGTCTGGACCCGGAGTCGGAGCCCAGCGAGAGCAGGAGGAAAGCAGCCACCATGAGGTGAGCAGCTCCGACATGACCCCAGCTGAACCACTGGGGCTCCAAACGTCACCAGACGTCACTACAGATGTTCCTCCAGAACGGGAGTGGAGATTTGTTGTTTTCACTCTGATTTTGTAAAAATGACTTTTCAAGACTCTTTTTGGGGGGGAGGGTTCCTGCTGAAAACATTTGGATATAAACCCTACGATCCTGCCTGAGGTCAGATGTTTTGCTGAAATTAAACAATCCGCCATGGTTTTCTGTTGTGTAGTTACACTACTCTGCACTACGCCGGCGTGAAAGCAGTGCTGCGTCTACCGGCGGGGTCAAAGGGTTAACTCAGTGCACACTTGACCGAATAGCAAGTCTGAGCTGGATTATTTTGTTGTTGTTAAACTTCAACTGCTTTTTTTTTTTTTCTTTCACAAAGTCCCACAATAACCTGCAGCATCTGAGAATCCTTGAACCTCTCACCTGCACAACTCAAAGCGCTCCAGATCTTACTGTTGGTGTCGAGCGTTGCCATGGTTCTGAGGCAGAAAACTGTTGTTGTTGTTGTTGTTGTTGTTGTCGTCGTCCCAGACTGAAACCAGCCGAGCCGCTTTCACCAATGCTGAGTCCGAGCGACTGCGAAGCAAAGTTTGACAGGAAGAAGTCGCAGCCCAGCCAGGTACGAGGTTAAACAATCACCAAAAAAAAAAGGACAAACTATGAAACAAATCACACCTGAACGTTCTCAACATGCTTTTCAGCTATCGAAGACAAACGCTCAGTATCACAAGCTGTTCAAGGAAGTGAGCAGAAACGAGTTACTCAAGCAAAGTATGTTTTGTGTTCTGTCGCTGCCTGCGAGGGACAAACAGCGTCTGAAGGGCCCGTTCCTGTCCACAGGTTACACGTGTGCCCTGCAGAAGGACATTTTGTATCAGGGCAAGATGTTCGTCTCAGATAACTGGATCTGTTTCCACTCCAAAGTCTTCGGCAGAGACACGAAGGTACGTCGCCCCGACTGCTTCCGGCTGAATCGTCCGGAGCTAAGCGAACACGTTCTCGTCAACAGATCGCCATCCCAGTGACGTCGGTCACCTTCATCAAAAAAACCAAGACAGCTTTATTGGTGCCAAACGCTCTGGTGATTGAAACGACGAGCGAGCAGGTACGAGCACGACCGAAGTCCCGTTCACGTCCTTCGCTCGTGAAGCTGAGTGGCATGATGTGTTTCCCCAGCACGTGTTTGTGTCCTTCCTCTCCCGGAACACCACCTACAAGTTCCTCAGGTGCATCTGCGTTCATCTGGAGGTAACGGCTGCTGGAATCGACCGTCCATGACACGACTCTGCTCTTTCTATTTCTGCAATTTCAGCATTTTCATGGAATGTCACAGGATCGAGTGTCAAGATGTTCAGAACACAAAACAAACACACATTTGTGACGACATTGTGAGCTTCTTGTTAAAGTATATTTGTCTGTGTATATTTGTCTGTGTAACAGACAAAACATTTTTGAATTAAAATATGATTGAATTATTTTGTTTTAAATTTCTTTTTTATATTTATAGTTCATTATTAGTAGTAGTAGTAGTATTAGTATTTTAATGACATATTCATTCACATCTCTGTCAAAAAACAGTTATTCAACTGTTTTTGTACAAATTCACATGCTGACAATGTGCAAATCACAACAGCTGCAGTGAAAACTGATCTGAGGAGAAATTAAAATTTGAAAGGTTCTCGTTTCATATCTGACAATTAAATCCAGGAAATGTGTATTTTCTTTCCATGTGAAATATCCTCGTCAACCAGGTGGACAAGTCGTGTGTCAGCCCCGTCACCTCGTCCTGTGAGAACAGCTTCAGAGTGAACTGCAGATCCTCACTTCCGCTGGTCAGTCAGGGGGGGTTTTCCTGCGATTCTTTGGTCTTTGGGCTGTTTTTGTTGTTGTTGTTGTTGTTGTTGTTTGTTTTTAACATCTTCTGATGTCAGGAGCGATCTATAGAAACGCCTCGTCTTGTTCGGAGCGTGGAATCCATTGTATATTTTCCTGTGTGTGTGTGTGTGTGCTCGCTGCAGGACTTCCCCGGAGATTTCTCTGATCTCGACGGCGTCGTGCAGCAGAGGCGGCAGGAGATGATGGAGAGCAGCAGCTCGGGCTCCCAGACTCCAGATTATGACAAAATGCCTGGTGTGTTTCGTTTGCACAAAAACACGGAATCCACTTGTAGAGGTCGTCCCCGGCTGCAAAGGCGCTCGTGGTGTCAGGTGTCGCGGCGGCTGGGGCAGCGTTTAGTTTGTGTGCAGCTGGAGCGAAGCCAGGTGAAACTTGACCCACTGAAGCTTTTTGTGTAGTGAAATCAGAAGAGCCTGAAAACCTCCGACGTCCTCAGCGGAGACGACCGGTCCATTCTGTTTACGTGTCAACGGTGAAACCAGCTTTTTATCTTTGAAACCTGCACAAAGTTTGTGATAACTATTGTTTTTTTTTAACTGAACTGAACGCTAGGAGAGAATATGAAGCCGCCGGTCGCCTCCTGGTGGCCGTAAAGGTCATAAAGCCTAACTGTTTTGGGTTTTTTTGGTGTTTTTCTGTTCTCTTGAGATAATATCCAGAGGTTTAACCACTAGTACCAACAATCCTTGGCTGAGTTGTTGTGGAACACGCTCTGCCGAGGACGAATGACTTTGACTGTTGATCGACGCTTGGGAACACAGTTGCACCTTCAAAGCTAACAGAGGACCCGCCCCGACCCGCCGTTGGACTCGTGGTGTTTACTCAATGGTGTTCTTTCTCTGTTGACTGGAGCAGACTTCGGCAGCCTCCCAGACTCGTTCCCCGGCGCGGTGAAGACGGCGGAGGTTTCCGTGCACGCTGACGTCCACCTCCAGCCTCCCGGACAGAAACACGGAGCTGCTCTCAGTCAGAACAGTACTTTGAAGTTTTTGTTCTGCACTCAGCGTCACAGATTCTATATCAACCAAAGACAACCTACTTTGTTTGCTAAACAAGCCTCTGGTTGAATAATGTGCAACTTCATCAGGTCACATGATCATTTCTTCATATCTACATGTTAGTCATGTCAGTGTGGGACAACCATCCCTCATATACAGTATACATATACATATACACACACACACACACTCTCACAACTATTAATCCAGTTTCCAATCAAACAAACACGCCCGGTTTCCCTCCATCCACAGGCGCAAAGCCCCCACGGGACGTCGCCCTCAAGGACAAACCCATGTCTCTGAACTCCATCCTCCTCATCTACTTGTTTCTGTGAGTACCTGCTAGGTGTCGCCACCTTCCCTCCACGTCATTTCCACCAGGTGTCGTTCCGCCGAGCGCGACCGGTGCGAGTACTTACGTGTCGTCACTGCTTGTGTGTCCTAACAGAGTCAGTGTTCTTGTCTTGTCCTCCTGTTACATGGCCTTCAAGATTGTGGCTCTTGAGCATCGTCTGAACTCGCTGGTGTCCACGGGGGAACACGTCCGCTACGAGTGAGAGTTCGATCCCCTGAAGTGTCTCGTCCTGACCATCACATAGATCGTGTCAATGTCACTGTATACACAACTTAGATGCACAAGACGTTTGATTTCATTTGAATGTTCATGACTGAATTATTTATTATTATATTTTGTATATTACAAATATTAATTTTAATTAATATTAATTTAGTAATATTATTCATGTTTTTTTTTTTTTTGTTATATCATCACTCCCCGCTGCAGAAACTCTGTGAGCCACAGGACCCAGGACGAATTACACGCGGAAATCTACGGAGAACTGTCCACCAACCTGTTCAAGCTAGAAAAGGTTTGCAGTTTTTGCCAAAATGCTAAAAGTTGAGGAACGAAGGTCCTTTTTTTTTTCTCTCCTCTCCGTCCTCCGATACCTTCCGACTTGACAATCTATCTCCTCCCAGATCCAAAGAAACCTCCAGAAGCTACTGAAAGAGACTTAACGGAGAATCTGCGTCCGACAGGAGTTTTCCTTCTGTCAGATCAGCAGCTTCCAATGGAAGTCGTGCAATAGAACCTGTTGATTGTTCCGCTCAGGAGCCGTGAACGGGTGAAATGTGTGGGTTTGTTTCCAGCACGTGTGTGGTATTTATCAGAGCTTTATGGTGCATTTCAAAACATTTTTTTTTTAAGTTATCAGATCCTAATGGTCCAGTTTGTGTTTTTTTTTCAAATATTCCACAAAAGGTCAACTTGTCTTTATTACATTTCAATGAGTGAATCACACATTAATATTAAATAAATGTAAAATACCGCCTGTAAATGTGTTTGAATGAGGAGAACTGAAAGACAATAGTTTAAAAATCGTTTGCAAATTCTTTTAGTGTAAATATGGACTAAAATGTAGTTGAATGCCCAGTTATGTTTTATTTAAATGTAAGTTATAGATGTGGAAAGTCTCTTCTTTTCCTAATTTAACATTCCATCCTGTTCGAGCGGTGTCAGATGTTTTGCAAGTTGTTTCAGGGGGTTTGAGGATTTAACATGTTTTCGGCACAAATAAAAAATCTCCCATACATTTCACATTGAACTTTCTATTTTATTTATGCTCCCACGTCTTTTTGCTGTACATACGGAACATTCCACAACAACTTCAAAATCCTTTAAACGTGTTCCTACCTGTAACAGTGAAAGGTCCTATGTCCCATGTAGACCTTGAACGCCTCAGGTGTCCTGAGGGACAGAACGGGTCATAGAGTCAGATATTATTGTCCATTTTTAGACATTTTCATACTGTGTTACCATGGTAACGACATAGGCACATTTTGTAATAGATATCTTACACACGAAAAACGGGCCAAATATTAAATGATAGAAGGGAACGATGCAAATGTAAAAAAAAAAAAATTGTCAAAATTAAATTCCGATATCAGCTCTGCAAAACATCTCAATAGGGATAAGTTGATGATGACTGGATTGAAATCACCTGATCAACAGGCATCATGCTTTGGCACAGAAGTGGAACTGGCGCACATGAATCATTAACGTGACACAGAGAACAAATAAATACCAGAAGGAGGAGGAGAAAGACATCAGGAAAGAACCATGACCCTCCATCGGCCGCTGAATGAAACACAACCCCTGAGTCATTAAAGGCTATCACAAGACTTTTTAAAAAATTTATCATCTGTGGTTTCTTGAAAGTTCAGGACATTTGACATTTTCCTCAAATATTCATAACCATCCATCGACGTGTGTCTATATATAACAACAACAACAATGGCAAAACGTCTTCAAGCAAACCAGAAGTCCAGCTGCCTACGATGTAAACCCAGCACGACCCTATGACCTGGAGGACTGAGAACAGTCCAATAATAAATAGTGTATATCTGCATGTCATGGCACTCACAGATAAAACAAAGTATAGATACATAAAATAAATAGTAGTAGCAGACTGGTCCCGGGGGCAGGTTGTCTTTTTCTCTTAAATTAACGTGTTTCTTCTCCAGAAACATCTCATCCGTCCTGGAGCCACAAAGAGGCTGATGCAAAGAACAACAAGTGTTCTTGCAGAAAATGTCTTGAAACAAGGACGTTTAGTCCTCTCTCTC
>JBBMJM010131519.1:0-12506 GCA_037832705.1 Centriscus cristatus
TCTCGATGGTGCACCTGTAGAAGTTAGTGAGGATGCTGGTGTTCATGCCAAACTTCCTCAGCTTCCTCAGGAAGTAGCGTCCCTGTCGGGCTTTCTTTGCCACAATGTCTGTATGAAGTGATGTGGATGCCGAGGAACCTGAAGCTGCTGACTTGCTCCACCTTCGCGTTGTTGATGTAGATGGGCTGATCTAGCCGCTGCCTGTCCACAATCATCTCCTTGGTTTTGCCGACGTTCAGAGAAAGGTTGTTTTCCTGACACCAGCTGGTCAGTAGGTTAACCTCATCTCTGTAGGCTCTCTCATCGTTGTTGGTGATGAGGCCTTAGATGGTGGTATCGTCAGCAAACTTGAGGATGATGTTGGAGCTGTGCTTGGCAGTACAGTCATGGGTGAACAGGGAGTACAGTAGCGGACTGAGAACGCAGCCCTTGAGGTGTGGCGGTGCTGAGTACACGTGTGGAGGAGAGATGACTGCCGATTCTCACTGCCTGTGGTCTGTTGGTGAGGAAGTCCCATATCCAGCTGCAGATGGGGTCCTCCAGGCCCAGGGCAGTTAGCTTGGAGACCAGTTTGGAGGGGATTATGGTATTCAATGCCGAGCTGTAGTCAATGAATAGCATTCTCACATAGGTGTTGCTTCTCTCCAGATGGCTGAGAGAGGTGTGAACTGCTGGAGCAATGGCGTCGTCTGTAGACCTCTTTGCTCTGTATGCAAACTGCAGGGGGTCCAGGGTGTCGGGGAGGGAGCTACAGATGTGTTTCCTTATGATTCTCTCAAAGCACTTCATGATGACATATGTGAGTGCTATGGGCCGGTAGTCATTAGGACATGATGCTGTGGGGGTTCACCTTCCTAAATGCCTGTCTGACTGTGGCTGTTTCGAGACGGAGTACGTTGTCCTCACTGTTCACTTGTGTGTTGTTCACATCAAAACCGAGCATAGAAGGTGTTGAGCTGGTCCGGAAATGATGCACTGGAGAGTTGGCCTGCTCCTCCCCTTGTAGTCAGTGATGCAGTGTAGTCCATGCCAGACACGTCTTGAGTCGTGGCTCTGTTGGGCAGACTCCATTCTCCTCCTATATTCCCTCTGGGAAGCCCTGACGGTCTTTCTGAGGTCATATCTGGCTGCTTTGTAGGCTTCAGGGTCTCTTGAGTTGAAGGCAGCGGTGCGAGCTTTTAGTTCTGCACGCACCTCTAGTCCAGCCCAGGGTTTCTGGTTGGGGTAAGTGCAGATGGAGATTTTAGGCACAATGTCATCAATGCACTTCCCTATGTAACCTCCAACAGAGTCTATGTATGCATTGATGTCTCTATCAGCTGCGTCTGCAAACATCTGCCAGTCAGTTGTTTCAAAGCAGTCTTGAAGTACCTCGTCAGATGTGCTACTCCACTTGTGTATTTGTCTGGGGACTGTTTTTTCCTGTTTCAGCCTTTGTTTGTAGGCAGGCAGCAGCAAGATGGATGTGGTCTGACTTATCAAGGCCTGGTCGGGGGAGGGGTTTGTAACAGTCTTTGAATGGTGTATAACAATGGTCCAGAGTCTGCTCACCTCACTCCCAGACCACATGGATTACAAAGCTAAGACTACACACAATTAGGTGTGTCGTTATGTGAACTTTGCATTACAAAGTAAAACCTGTTTTGACCAAGTGCAAGTGAATCAGAAATTTATGGGCGCATCATTATGGGCATGACCTACAAACTTGTTGATGTGTTACGGGGCATGCGCAGAGTCAGGAAGTAGCACTTCTCAATGGTTAACAGAAACCAACAGAACACCTGGCAGTCTTTCCCAGAGGCTGGGCACTGTTTCAGTATGTGTCGCTGTCCATACCACTCGCAGTTTCCCCTGTCTGGCTGAGTCCTCGGTCTCGCGTGCTGGACCAGGTCCACTTCCAGTCTCTCCCTAACTACTTGATGTTTTATCTGCACCTTAGCACTCTCCGAAGCTTGGCAGATTGATAGCTTTATCAAGCATGAGCTCAGCCTATTTCAATAAATGTATTCTCACTTTACTGTCCAGTATTTCACCCACCATCTGCTCATATGTCATTTAATCTGTAGGATATTTTACTCAGGATCATCATTACAAATAATAAAATAATAATTCATTGTTATTACAGTAAGAATTAGCAATACAATTGTATCATTTAATATATAGTCATTACCTTATTCAAATCATTAAGAGACAACATAGGTCAACGGAATACTGTGTTCTCATTTAAATTCATTTAAATTAACATAATGTAGAGAACACTTCTACGTGGAGGAATGCAGTTAAGAGCGCCGCATGCAGGTCTGTTGACCTTTAGGATTAGCCCCAACAGATACCCTTGGCTGAAGAAGGAAATGAAGTAGTTAGCAACTCTGTTAATGGTGGACAGAGATACCAGAGTGTCATTGAAGTGTCTTAGGTAAACATAATAAAACTGTTAAGTTACAGCTTTCACACGGAGGACCTGCATCCACGAAGAGTCAGATGGCGACAACTAATCAGCAGACACACAACTTGAGAATATTATTAACAAGAAATAAATAATTATTAATAAGAAAAAGACCCATACATCTGTATAGTACTTTGTATTATAAAACACTGGGTCAGGGAAATCTAGATAGTCAGACTTCAAGAACTGACACGCCTTGTTGTTGGTCAGGGAAAGGGAGATCGGACCCAGAGCTCTGTTTACTGTATTTTGACTGTTAGATTAAAACTGATTTATGCCCAGATATCTTCTACTATCGCTTCATTAAAACAACACTCAGGATCCACTCACACATAGCAAAAGGGTAATAGGAGCTTGGATCCAACAAATCACATAACATGCCAAAGTTGCATAACTGACTTTTCACCCGCAGGTCTGTAACATACTTTTTGATTGGCTCAGACTCTTTCTGTACACTGTTGTGTGTAAACAACCTCTCCCAAAGTATATCTAAAGTTGGGCACCAGACAGGAGAAAATTCAATTGGAACTGTCAGATCTCTATTTTTGCCATATTAAAGGGAGAGGAAAGCCAAGCAGCTTGTTTCCTAACAAAAGTCAGTAAATCAACCACAATGACTTTAGGAATTAAAGCTGCTGAAGACTTATTTTTGTTCAGTCAGCCAGCAGTATCATCATCATCCTAATGCAGAGTAACTCAGAATAAATCATCACAAAGCAGGAGAAATAAAGATAAACAGTCAATTCACACAACATCAATTAAACATAGACTTGCTATAAATAAAGTGTTTTGGGGGGTGGTAAGTTGGTGCGTAAGTGTTGAATGGAAAGTGGGTTTCTTAGGGGGAAGAATTAAGGCAGTTAGAGAATTATTTTGAATGTGGGGAATGTGATGCAATTCATCAGAGGGCTGTGTAGGAGTGTGTGTGTGAGGGGACAGGATCCAGTTCAGTCAGGTGGATTTCTGCTAGGGGAAGGAGAGTGTGAGTGTGTCAGAGCAGAGTGTGTTATGAGGTCAGACATGGAGAGTTGGAGGTAAAGGAGAATGGAGCTTATCTGGTGACTTTAGGAAGGTAATCCGATCCAGAGAGAAGCCACTGTTGATTCCAAGCAGGAATACGTCCACCTGCTCCAAGCATTCTGTAGTGTTTCCTCCTCCTGAACAATCCACTTTATCTTCAGTTAAAGACACTTTCACTTTTATTTTAAACTCTTGTCCTCCTTTTCTCCCTCCTTTCTCCTTTCACTGTTTGATTTTCCTTCCACCAGAGCTCACAGGTGGAGCCTGTATCTAATCTCCTCTTCCCCCGCCTTACCAGTGATGTCACTTCCTCCTGCACACACTCTTTCTTGCTACAAAACGCATCTTTCAACATTTTATGTCTCATTCTTACTTGGCACGCAGGACTCCTGAAATTTTGCCATGACCACGTCACATGCATTGGACACATCCACTGCAGCCACCCTCTATCCCAATGGCTAGCACACAGGTTGAAGGTTTGTTTGAATACCAATTTTCTTGATGTTTCCGGTCAACTTCAACTCCACCGTCACCACGTTCCTGTCGCTGTCCACCCGTGACGTATACGACCGATCAGCTGGGCCCGCCTCCAGCCCATCACTTTTGCCGCACTGCGGGTGTTCCATCTGCGGCCCATTCCGCTGATCAGCCGGACTGGCCTATCATCGCCTTCCAACGCGTTAATTAGCGCCGTCAGCGCCGCGTTCGTGGCAGTCTGTGGTTGTAGTGCAGACCTGCCGGTTGTCTGTGTGTGTGTGTACTCCCAACTTGTTACAAAAAGTGTTGATCGCCGCTCTAAGTGAGAGCCAGGCTTACTGTTATACTTTCCGTGTTGCCTTAGTTGTCCCTTTTTGTTAGAATCGTATTGTTTTGTGTTTTGAGATTTCTTTTTGCCAATTGTTGATTTGTTTTCTCCGACTACCTTGTTGGGGCCGTCGAGTGCCCAATCTGTCCTCCGTTGGTTATTTCTGTTTTTTTCCTCTTTAACCATTTAATAAATGGCCTGCGCCTACTAGTTACCCTACTTGTTACGCCCTTCATTTCCCCTAAACGAGCTCAACAACATCTGGGTCGTAACAAGTGGGGGCTCGTCCGGGGTCTAAAAAGATTAATTGGGGTAATTGGCCTTTTTTCCCCGGAATAAACTGGGTAACGGATAGGTGGCATTTTTCTTTTGTTTGGTGTAACCGGTTGTACTGACCGAGTGTACCACTGTCATGGCTAAAACAGCCCCGTTTAGCTTAACAGAATTTTTATTGAATCCCTCCCTTGAAGTGTTAGAGAGATGCGCTCATTTTGGGATCCAGGTGCCAGGGCAGATTCTTCTTGTTGATTGCTAACGAGCTGACGGCGACCGGCATAATTGGGGTGGCCTCTGCTGCATCTGCTTCGGTTGGTCTTAGCGATAATCCTCCAGTTGATGATGAAGTCCCTCCTAGTGATCAGGGCGCCTGGGGTGCAGGTAGCCTGCGTGGTGGGACCGATTGCGATACCGGGGATGAATCGGACGAGAAAGTGGCACGGAGTGTAGTCGGGCAGGGTGATATGCCTAAAACGCCTCATACACTCCGCTTTAGTCCTCAGTTGCTCCCGTCTCCCCCGGAGTCTCGGGATGGTTCCCATTTAAAGGTACACCTCACTCGCTTCAAAATGGAGGCTGGGGAGAGAGCTCGGCAGGCAGAGTTCGATCATCGCCTGCAAGTCCGAAAGCTGGAGATAGGCTGAGCTCAAGATGCGTCAGCTTGAGCTGGACTCGCGGGGGCAGGCGCCGGTGGTGGCCCCGCCAGCTGCTGCTACTGTCGGTTCTGCGCAGTCCACCCTGGAGATTAGTAAGTATGTTGCTCTGGTCCCTGTTTTTAAAGAGGAAGAGCTGGATTCTTTCTTTAACGTGTTTGAGCGTTTGGCAACAGCTTTAAAGTGGCCAATAGAAATCTGGCCCATGCTGCTGCATTGCAAAATGCATGGCAAAGCCCTGGAGGTTGTGTCTGCCCTTTCGTTGGAGGATAGTTTGGACAATGGTAAGGTGAAAGCTGCTGTTCTGCGTGCCTATGAGCTTGTGCCAGAGGCGTATAGGCAGCAGTTTAGAGCCCACAAGAAAAGCTCGACCCAGACTTATGTGGAGTTCGCTAGGGAGAAGGGAAATTTGTTTGACTGTTGGTGCAATGCCTGTGGAGTGAAGGACTTTGCTACTCTTCGGGAGCTCATGCTTGTGGAAGAGTTTAAACGGAGTTTGCAGGAGTGTATGCTCGTCTATTTCAATGAACGAGAGATCACTTCCCTGTCTGCTGCTGCCATAGTAGCTGACGAATATGTGTTGACTCACCGGGTTGCGTCTCCTAGCTCTGCGTTCACTCCCAATCGCCCTCGCTCCGGGTCAGGTGCCTCACGCTACACTAGCTGCACGTAATGAGGAATGCGTTTGTTTCTTCTGTTTGAAGCCCGGCCACCTCATCGCAGAATGTTTAGCATTTAAGCGGAAGAAGCAGAACCCGCCGGCACCGACAGCAGACGCAGCTAGACCAAAAGGGGTAGGTTTGATCAGCACCGATCCCGGTGACACACATTCTCCCTTGGCCAGGATTGAAGTCGGACGTTGTTGCTCACTGCCGAACCTGTCATGTCTGTCAGTTAGCAGGAAAGCCCAATCAGGTCATCCCACCAGCTCCACTACATCCCATATCTGCCGTGGGAGAACCGTTTGAGCAAGTAATTGTGGATTGCGTTGGGCCACTGCCCCGAACAAAGTCAGGTAATCAATACCTACTAACCATCATGTGCGCCCGCCACCCGCTTCCCTGAAGCAGTGCCGCTCCAGAATATCACCACCAAATCTGTTGTGCGTGCCCTGACAAAATTCTTCTCCACCTTTGGCCTACCTAAGTCCGTACAGACGGACCAAGGCACCAATTTTAAATCAGCGCTGTTTGCACAGGTCCTCAAGACCCTTGAGATCCGGCATGTCGTCTCCAGCGCATACCATCCGGAGTCGCAGGGGGCACTTGAGAGGTGGCATCAAACACTCAAATCAATGTTGCGCAAATACGGGGCATCCCCTTTGTCCTTTTTGCTGTGCGTGAATCAGTGCAGGACTCACTGGGGTTCAGTCCGGCTGAACTCGTGTTTGGGCACACCCTGCGCGGCCCGGTGAAAGCATTAAAGGTGCAATTCCTCTCAACTGATGTCTCACCAAAGAAGAACCTCCTTGACTATGTAAGCCAATTTCGAGGTTGATTACATCAGGCTCGTGCTCTCGCCAAAGAAGCTCTTTCTGCCTCCCAATCTCGCATAAAAAGACGCTTTGACCGCTCCGCAGTTGCACGCAGGTTTGAAATCTGGTGTTGTTGCCGATCCCTGGCTCCTCTCTATCTCGTGAGAGCTAGGCTTACTGTTATACTTTCCGTGTTGCCTTAGTTGTCCCTTTTTGTTAGAATCGTATTGTTTTGTGTTTTGAGGTTTCTTTTTGCCAATTGTTGTTTTTGTTTTCTACGACTCCCTTGTTGGGGCCGTCGAGTCCCCAATCTGTCCTCTGTTGGTTATTTCTGTTTTTTTGCACTTTAACCATTTAATAAACGGCCAGCGCCTTCTAGTTACCCTACTTGTTATGCCCTTCATTTCCCCTAGACGAGAGCAACAACATCTGGGTCGTAACAGACATACTCAGACCGTATAATTAACAGAGGTTTACTGGCAATTGCCACTTCCATGTAACATTACTTCAGTTACAACTGGTGACACCTAATGGTAACACTAGGTGGTAACATTATTTCAATACAAACACAATGGGAAACTCTTGATAAACGAAGATAAATACATGTGTCGTTCCATGGGCCTGTATCACGAAGCTCGATCAACAAGTCCTGGGTTACTTGATTAATCTAGGGTTCAGTTACTGAAACCATGATGATCAGGATAATCTGTACCACGAAGCTAGTTATCAACTCTGTAACTTTGTCTAACTTTGTCACAGATTTGTCTAAACAAGAACTGTGAACGTGTATGTATAACAGGCTGGTTCCAAAGCAGCAGACCAATCGCAATCATGAGTACACAAAAGGGAAACAGAGCACCTCTTGCTGGCCGTAGAGGTTAATGCTGGATAAGTAGGAGTGAGTGAGTGATTATAGAAAAGACAAACACTGTGGCAGCTGCCAGAAGACTGTAAATGTATAAGTTGCTCATTAATGCATTAATAAAGTGACAACATCCACAAATCTAGATAAATTGTATATAAACGTGTGTTACACATTTTTCACAGAGTGGACCAACGGGCAAGTAGATGGTTTCAGAATCTGTCAGATGTACAGCAGTCCAGGACGTGAGAATCAGTACCTCTCATATCAATGGTTATCCATGAGATTTAACGGGTTAGATGGGTCCCGGAACATTCTTTCACGCCGTAATCTCCTCACCACTTGTCGTACATGGAGACATGGACAACCTGATTAGCCAGTGGGTGGTGCTTTCTAAATCCTGCTCTGGAGCAGGATAGTCATTCAGAGTATATTACCATGGAGACAGATCTTGATCTTGAAAAATCAGTATTAGTGGTACAGAAAACCCAGGGTTAACCCTGAACTTATCACGTTAAAATAAAATCCTGCTTCATGACACAGCCCCTGATGACCAATCAATTGTAAAATGAAACAATAAAGTCGTCACTTTGCCATGTTGGCTCTGCTGCCAGAGATGTGGACTATTCAGAATAAAATACAAACAACAAAATAACCTTGATGGTTTTAGGACTCTGTATTTTTAATGCATCACAAGTCAGATGATATTAACAGATCATATTAGATGTCAGCTCTAACCTAAACTGCAATTCATTTAACCAGGATATTTCAAGGGAGACCTGGTAATGAAAGAGTACTGCTACACAGTAAATGTAGTCAAATGTGCAGTCTAAAGCAAAAACTCACTCAGACTTAAAATGAATGTGATTTGACTTGAGATAGTTGGCTGATGGCTTAAAGAAGATGTTGAGTGTAGATGTTGAGTTACACACCACAGTAGAAGAGAAGGTACAAAGAAGCAATAAATGTGAACTTGCTGTCCCCCTTCTTTGCTGTTGACTGTAAAAGGTGAACCACAAGCTGACTGAAAAATTTGGTGGGCAAATATTAGGATAGGTACTTATCCATTAAATGCATTAATTGTATGCGTTAGTATTCAAAAGTACATGTCCTGGAAAAGGTTTTGACTCATTTCAATATAGGCGTCCTTCTCCTGTGCAGACATTTGCTTCACTAGTTCTGGCTTCTGGCTCACTTCTCGGTATGAGAACTGCTGGCCTCCCACCGTCACCATTGGCTCATCTCCCACCTCCTCAAACTCTTCATCATCATCCTCTTCCTCTTCTGCGCCTTGATACGTTGCAGGTGTATGTGTAGGAGGAGCGGAGGGGATATCCTCATCTGATTCACTCGTGTCACTGTCTGAGTCGCTGGCATTAGCTGTGGTGGATGTCAACCCTCTGGCTGAAGAATTTACTGCACCAACAACTCCACCTGTTCCGACCACACTTCGCTTCTCATGGATGAGCAGAGCACGCATCACCTCTTCATTTTCATCTGGTGGGCCATGACCAGGTCCTCCATCGTGAGGACTAGTTACGGGATCTCCACCTATGAAAACCAGAACATTTCTTATAAATATACTTCCAAACATTAGAACATCAGTAATTTCGAAATAGTTGTGCTTTGCAAAGAATCGGATTCAAGTGTTAGCCCACTCAAATTGGTTCCTTTGCTGAAAACCACTCAGGTTGATCTCTGGGTAGGGTAGCTCAGGCGTGTTTAAATCATGTTTAAAAAATAGGATTCAGATGAATTATTCAGAAAAAGATCACCAGTAACATCATCTATTAATTCGTGGGGATATAGGAGAGAAAGTTGTGCAAAATAACTTCTCCATTGAACCAATCCCTCGTGGCATCCCGTGGGAGGTACTCTGGGAGTATAGGATCGGGGGCCCTTTGCTAAGGGCTGTATGGTCTCTATATGCCTGGAGTCATGGATCCAGGCTTGAAGTCAACAGTCAGAGGTGCCCAGACACCAGTGACGAACCATGGACGAGGAACTGTTCATCATGGAAGTGAAAAAACACTCAATTATTTATGATACATCACATACTTTTTCTAAGGACAGCACACTCGAAGATATGGGCACATTGCAGTTTCTTCCTGTATTTACGTACTAGTCGGCCACGTGACTGACGGACCGGAGCTGCGCTGCAGTACAAACGCATCCGGTGTGAATTGACGGAGCGTGGTGACGGAGCTGGGACGGATCGGAGACGCAGCGGGTGTGAAGCCGAGGTAAGTCTGGTTCGCATCGCCGGCAGTAAGTCGAAGCTGTTCCCAGTACATGTTGGTCTCCTGCAGGGCTGCCCTTTCTCACCAGTTCTGTTCATTATTTTTATACACAGAATTTATAGGCGCTGCCAGGGTCCGGCGGGGGTCCGGTTTGGGAGCCACCAGATTTCATCTCTTTTTGTGGATGATGTTATTCTATTGGCTCCTTCAAGCCAGGACCTTAAGCGTGTATTGGGGCTGTTTGCAGTTGAGTGTGAAGTGGCTGGGATGAAAATCAGCACCTTCAAGTCCGAGGCCATGGTTCTCGACCTGAAAAAAGTGGCTTGCCCAATCCGGGTCGGAGGAGAGTCCTTGCCTCAAGCGACCACAGTACTGCAGTCTCTGTACTAGTGCTGGGCGGTATACCAGTTCATACAGGAATACCGGTTTATTTTTCACATGACATGAATTTCTTATACAGCAATACCAGTGTAAAGCATAAATAACAACTGGACATTGACAGGGGACGGATTTACAGTGACACTCTATGAAGTACGAGTGTCAAGTGAACAACGTTTATGGACAACGTTGAGTGGTGAACATGAAGAAAAACAGGGAAAGTTTCCAAACTGATGTTCCAGAGCGAGTTGAACATGACACAGAAGAACTGAAGAAGAACCAAAAAGAGGAGCCGTGTCTGTTGTTTGGAAGTTCTTCGGCATAAAAAAGACGTCAAACAAACAACAATTCGCCGCAAACGTAGAGCTACAGTTGTAGCCGCAAATGTGTCTTGGAATATCAAGAATGCATGAAACTAAAATCTGCGTCCTCCACGTCTGCGGGTAACTAGCACTGCAAGAGAAAAGTCGAGTCCAATGTCACTTCAAGACGACGTTCGCTACGGGAACTAAGACAGTAAAAGTAAACGGTGGATTGAGATTATCAACGCTATCACTGTCTACGGCTTCAGGGAGATGATTCAAACACTGGATCCCACATATGTGATACCGAGTTGAAAATACTTCAGGCAAATCGGTTGGAAGTGTCCATCTGTTTGTTTACATGCCTCAAATCCAGAAAACAGTTGCTTTAATTAATGTTCTGTGGTTGTTTACATTATGTAGTTTATTTTTATAAAATGTTTTTCAAGTTATTTTCAAAATTTGAAAAATAAAAGGGTTCTGCATTTAGACTGTAACTGTCATGCATTGTGATTTATTCACTTCATTAGAATTGTGAGTGTCACCTCTTTGTAAACAGTAACACTTTGTGAGGACATGCCAAACAAACACTAGTGTTTACATCCATGTTTTTCTCCAATAATATCTCCTCACGGCAGAGAAATGGGACATTCTAAGCCAATTTACTGTAGCAATTCATCCCTCAATCATGAAAAATGTGGTTAACACACAGTCATGCATGGAAAAAAAAAAGAAAAAATACCATGATATACCATGAAACCGAAAAATACAGTGATATGCATTTTTGGTCATACTGCCCAGCACTGCTCTGTACCAGTCTGTTGTGGTGAAAAAGGAGTTGAGCCGAAAGGTGAAGCTCTCAATCTCCCACTCAATCTACGTTCCTACCCTCACCTATGGTCATGAATTAAAGAATAAGATCAAGCAGTTGAACAGAGTTTCCTCCTTTCCGGACCAAGCAAAATTCCGAACAAATGTTCTCAAATTATGTCAACACTGAAAATATGCCAATATGTCAAGGTGTGAGATAGTTGGTAAGAAACTTAGCAACTCAGCGAAAGCAGTGTAAAAAAACAAAAACATCACTTACAGTTTTTGAGCATGTCCATCTCGCTGTAAGCACCCTGCACCGTGCTGTGAGTCAACCAGACAGGCCTCTCCTTCACTGCTTTGCCCTCACTATACGGCCTCTGCTGGTCATCCTGTTCGTCCATGCTGATGACCACATTCTGGGTATACAGGTCAGCATAGGAAGAGCCTTTAGTGGACCAGGACTCCCGGTGTTGGCTGCTTGCAACGTTTCCTCCAGATGCTGCTGAGCGTTCACGGCTGGAGAACAGAGTGTCTATAAGTATGCATGATCAGTCTTTACTGCCTGAAATCACATGGAAGCAAGGGCCTGGTGGAGGGGTCATCCACTACATTTATTATGGGTAGTAGTGAAATCTCTCTGGTTCAGATATTATCTTCTTCTTTCGGCTTTTCCCTCTTCAGGGGTTGCCACAGCGAATCATCGATTTCCATCTTTCCCTGTTCTCTGTATCCTCTACTCTGACTCCAACTACCTCCATAAACCTCCTCTTTAGCCTTCCTCTGTGTCCTACCTGGCAACTCCATCTCTAACGCTCTCCTACCTACTGTCCCCCCTCTGCACATGTCTAAACCATCTCAATCTAGACTCTCTGGCTTTTTCTCCTAACCTTCCAGTCTGTGTCGTCCCTCTGATAACCTCATTCCTAATCCTCTCCATCCTGGTCACTCCTAAAGAGAATCTAAGCATCTTAAACTCTGCCACCTCCAGCTCTGCCTCCTGTCTTCTGCCTATCGCTAGTGTCTCCAAACCGTACATCATAGCCGGTCTAACCACAGTCCTGTAAACCTTTCCCTTCACCTTTGCTGAAACTCTTCTATTACAAATCACTCCTGACACATTTCTCCAGCTGTTCCACCTTGCCTGCACCCTATTCTTCACTTCTCTTCCAGTCTTCACTACTCTGCACTGTAGATCCTAAGTACTTAAACTCCTGCACCTTCACCACCTCTGCTCCCT